>VZTT01075757.1:26987-34346 GCA_013400855.1 Buphagus erythrorhynchus
CTTGCAGGTGAAGATTTAAAAGACAGAACAGACAGAGCAGAAGCTTCTTCCAGTAGTTCTGAGCCTTGGCTTTGGACAAAACAAAACTAAAAGTTGGGCAGCTTTCCTCAATGAAAGAAGTTACTAACGGTCTTTGCACCAAACCTAGGACTTTATCATGAACTCAAAGCTTGGGAAAAGAAAAAGCAAGAGAATACTGTAACAAACTTCGTACAGAGTTCGGTCTATTAATTGTTTCATGTTAGATATTCTATGTGTTTACCTCAATTGAAAAAAAAAAAGAATGTTTTTGCTAGTATCAGATCTGCTGTGGAATTGGTATTGTATGTCCATGAATTCTTCCTTTCTCAGCACGTGTTCCTCACTAGAAGAAAATGCTGTTACCTTTAAGCTTTGTCAAAATTTACATTAAAATACTTGTATGAGGACTGTGACGTTATGTTTTAAAAAGAAAAAAAAAAGGTGTTAAGTCACAAAATGCGGTAATAAATATTTCATTTTTGATTTTTTGCTAGGCTTTTGTGTTTTTAATTATGTTTAGGAGAGTCTGAGGTTATCATGAGAGATGTTTCAAACATATTTCTTATCAGCATTGAGAAGAAAGGCTGGAAAAATCAGAAACAAGCTTGTCATCGCATTAATAGAATAATTGAATGAAACACCATCTAAGGTTATATATTTCTGCTGATTACTGGTATTAGATTTTTGCCAGGTTAAACAAAATTTGAAATACTGTCTCACCAGTTTGCGTTTCAGAGGTGTGTCTAATATATGTGCTACCTGATAATAGCATAGAAGCTGAGCTTGAGTTGTGAAGGCCCAGACATGAGATGACTAATGCCATGTGTGTACATGCATGTGTGTGTGTACATCCATAACCACAGCAGACCTTAACTCCAGGTATTTAGCTCAGAGGCAAAGAATGGTTTTATTGCAGGAATAGGTTTAGAAGTTTTAGGAGAAGAAAAGAAGCTTTGACTCCATTGAGAATTTTTCCTGTGTGAGAATTTCATAAGCTAGCTTTTGAGATGGTTTTACTCCTTTTGTTGTCTTCAGCTGTTTTCAGGAAAAAAAATATATCCAAACCAAAACTACAAGCCATCAGCTAATGACTGATGAAACATGTTGATTTGACATTTTGTATACAAATATCTGGAGTAGAATCATGGTTAAAGGTTTGGGTTTTTCTTAAACAAAAGCTTCTGACATTTTGAAGCAACTAAAGGAGAGTTTGAACTAGGAAGAGCAATGAGCAATGTTATAAAAAGCAGCCTCTCACTTTCCTCAGTGGCACTGTTAAGTCAGCAAGAGCAGGATGGGGCCCAAAGAAGAGGGCAGGGGAAAGCTCTGCCATTATTCCTGGGAGGAGGGGAGTGGGAAAGGACTTGTAATTACCTTAACTTTCTAGGAAACAAAAATTTCCAACTTCAACATCTGTAAATTTGTAACCCTTCTCCTCCCTCCTTCTCATCATTCCAGCCGGCCAGGGTGTTTTTAAAAACTTCGAGTGTCAACTTTTACCCTTGGAATGTGGAAAGAGGCTCGGCCTCATAGTTAATGTTTAATTTCTGAGCTGAGTAAATGGACCCACGCTGCTGGCGACAGAAGGGAGGATGCCAGTAGAATGGGTGTGAGGATTTATTTAGCAATCAGGTCCTGCTTTGTGGGCGTCTCTTATAAGGCTTTCGTATGAAATTTTGATTATAATTCCCTGCTCGGCTTTGATGCTCTCTGTCCTGGTTAAAATCACATCGACCCTTCAGTCGCATAAGAAGACCACAGCCTGGCTGCCCATTTCCAAATTCTGTGATTTTTGTGGATGCACAATTTAAGAAGGCAAGGTTATTTGTGCTAGCACTTTAAAGGGGAGGCTTTTATTTATTTTTTAAAACAGTATTTTATTTCCTTGCAGATCTTTTCTCTAGAATTTGAGGAGAAATGTCAGAAATCACGTTGGTAGAAGGACAGGGAAGAATTTAGCCATAGTAGATAATTTGTTTTTATAATGAACTAAGTATGTGCATTGCTGTGTTGTCTTTTATTTTCTTTCTTTTTCCTCCCCCTTTTGGTCTGTGCTTTCCATGAGATGTCTTGCTGAAATCCAAGGTATAATATCGTGCAGAGATTTCTCCATCTGAGATTTTCTGTTTAGCGTGGAAGGTTCCGATTTTGGTATTTTTAAGAACTGCTCAGCTGTCAAAAGCAAACAAAACGGGAATAATGTTTTGACAGCGGTATAGTGTTAAAGAAAATACTCGAGTCTGAATAAAAATTGCTTATGCTGTGGGAAACGAAGGGTAACAGAAGAAACACCTTTTGTTTACATACACACATGTTTATAATCCCAAATTTCCATTTCGCCGAGCGGGTCTGCGTTGGGAGTTGTAGTCACCATAAATGAGGGATTTTTCTTCCAGATTTTGCTGCCGTTAAGGCGAAGAGAGGAGGGGAGCGCACCTCCGGCAGCGCTGCCGCCCGAGCCCTGCCCGTCGCGGCGAGCGGGCACCGCAGGGCCGAAGAGGAGATGCCGGGGGGAGCCGGGCGCTCCCCACCTTTCACTCATAGCCGCAGACAGAGCGAGGGAGAGAAAATTACCCCAGACCAGGTTTGCGGGGGCCGGGGGGAGGGGGCCGNGCCGGGCAGGGGAAGGGGAAGGGGTGCGGCGGGGGCATGGGCTGGACCCGCTCTCCCTTGTAGGTTCTGCTCTTCGCTCCAGCGGCCCTCCAGGCTTCCCGAAGGGACTTAGGGTCTGCCGGCGGCGTCTTTGCGAGGGTCGATGCGGAGCCACTAGCCCCACTATACGCCTGGTGCGTGTGCTAGGAAAAAAACCCCATGGAGCCCGGCAAACGCCCGAATCTTTTCCCCAGGCACGACCGCGTCCCCTCGCTGCGCGGAGCGGCAGGAGTGGGCTCTGCTGCGCGGAGGGATGGCTGCGCCCCACATGCCTCCCCTGCCACAGCCCTGGGTTCAGCCGAGAGGAAACGGGGCCGGCCTTTTAACTCTCCTCACAGCGCTTGGGGAAAAATCAACCCCGCTGGCGCTGCGCGGGAGCGAGCCGGGCTGGGCACCCCAGCCGCTGCGGGCTGAGCAGGACCGGGTGGGGTGAGGGGCGGCTGGGGGCAAGGTTTGCAGGCAGATTTTAATATTAATAGTTCTGGTGGCGAGAAAGAGACAGACAGAAGGGAGGTTGCTCCTCTGGGCAGAGTCTCTGCGACAGTGATGATGGATGACCCCGCACGGCTAAACAACTCCTCCCCTTCATCCCCACACGGTGTCAAAGCTACTTCACTTGCAGCTTTAGGAATAAAAAAATAAATAAACACCTTCACCCCGCTTCTTCCATCGATTTATGGATCATTATGAATCAATTACTGCTCTCAGTATTTTAGAATTTGCTTACAAAAAAGGGAGGGTCTGCAGCTGGAGAAAAAAAAATTATTTGGCTTAGTAAGAAATACAGAATCTTTCCGTATAGGCCTGTGACTAAAAAATCGCTGCTAATAATTAGTGTTTAACCATTTTCCAGGAGCCGCATTGCTGGGACGGGGTGAATATCTTTGGTGTGTATCTCCAAGAGCGCCATTAAAACCAGGGGGTCCCGCAATGCGCGTACAATACGTGCGGTGCGTGCAAGCTCATTGCTTAACTATTCCAGGGGAAGAAAGAAAGAAAGAAAAATAAATATTTAAAAAGCCCAGAAGTAAACTCCGTAAGACACCCCCTCCCCCAAATGCTGGATACGGTGCTGTGAGAGGGCGCGGGACCGGGACCGGGCTGCGCGCCCATGGGGCAGAACAGCGGAGCCCGGCTCGGTGGCTGCGTGCAATGGGAAGGAGGCTTCAGCAGGGACAGAAAGTGTGTGAAGTTGGATTTCTCTCGCTTTCTCTGTATTCTCCCATTTGCAGCAGTGTTTGAGGATCTCAAGGTGTTTCTATGGCTACCTTGTGTATGTGGGAGGGTCATATGTGGGGGTGCCCAAGAGAAAAGGCAGCTCTTGGGTGATCATTTATCAATGTCACCCACATAATGATTCTCTCTGCAGCCTTCTATTGATGAGGATAATTACATTAGCTCAGAGTGACTGATCAATGAAAAACCACCAAACAAAAACTTCTTTACTCTTCTATAATACCAAAAACCGATACAGAAATAAGATAGAAAGGGAGGGTGGGATTTCCCTTTCCTTCTCTTTAGCAATTATTTTTGTAACGAACAAGGGAAAGCAAGGAAGTTTTATCCGATTAGTTTCCTTTTCAGAAGAGGCTACCATTTTGTGAAAATGTTCCCTTAAACCTCTTGGCATCACCCCGTGCCTAGTAAAAGCAAATCGTCATTTAAAATATTAATTACTGCTTCTTCCCTAGACCCTAAATCCTTTGCTTTTACAGTTGTGTTTTCTGATCGGAGGGCGGGGGTTGGAGGGGGAGGGAAGAGCGGGATAGTTTGGAGCTGCGAAGAGGGAAAGGGAAGGCAAATAACTTTTCTTGCGCAATTTCAACTGTCTCTGTTTGTCAGGTTTTCTTTGGTTTTATCACTTCATAAAGTGGCTCTATTAAAGATGGAATGTGGCCTCCCTGAGATGCTGCTCTGTCGGTGAAAGCTTGCAATTAAATTACGGGTTCGTTCTTTCCAGAGTTAAAAATCAATGTTTTCTCAATTAAAGGGAATTTTAATGCTTTTATTGGGAGTTGTTAAGGACGCCGTAAATTTTACTGTAATGCCTCTAAGCTCCGAAGTCCTGCCAGTGGACAGGTTGATATTCATGTTGGTTTTGGCGGAAGAGGTTGTTGCTGGTTTTGTTTTCTCTCTAAAGGGCCTTCTTCAGAAAACTCAATCATTTTGAATAACTGCAAGACAATCCGGTGCAAAGGGGCGGGGGAGCGCAGGCTCTTCCTCCTGCCCTCCCCTCTCCATTTCGTACTGCCATCAGCTCCGCTCGCTGTGGCAGGGAGCTCTGCCTTGCCTCTCTCCCACCGGGCGCAAGGGCGGGTTTTCAGCTGGTTTTGCTGGGAACGGAGAAACGCTTCAGTTTCGGAGCACGTGTTTCGCCCAGGTCGCTCCCCCTCCCGGAGAGGCCCGGGGTGCTGAGCGGAGGAGGCGGGGGGCGGCCGGGGCTCCCCTGGGGAACAGCGAGCTGCGCAAGGACTCCCGTTCAGCACATCCAGCGCTAGGAAAGGAGCGTGTCCGGTCCTGCTGGAGACCTTACATTTCTGTAAGCATCTGCCTGCAAGTTAGCCCTGGGACGTAAATGAATGGAAGTCGGAATAGGGCTGGCAGAGACACTTTTCTTTTTTTTTTTCTTGCCAAAATATTGTTTCTTCACAGGCTACTGTCAAGTAAAATCCCTACCAGGAGGCTGATATTGAACACATTTACACGGGGTTAATTCCCCGAGCCGCAGGAGAGATCGTCCCCGGGCCGTGAGATCAGAAATAGGCCCCTATCGCCTGGTTCTGTCCGAAGCGTGTTTAAAATTCCTTAAATTACCTCCATGAAGAACCAGTGCAAACTCCTTTAGAATCAGTGCAAACTCCTTTGATTAAAGCGACTGTCAGATTCCTCGAGACTGGGAGAGAGAAAACGCAGAGTAGGATGTATTTATTATTTATACTATAGTCCACTGTGAACAGTTGGAAGGGGAGGATTAGAGAGCACGTTTGAAAGAGGAGACAAGAGAAAGCGAGAGAGAGATGTAACCAACCCTCTCTGAGGTTTGGACCAGGCTGCTTCATTTCTGCCCCCACCCGCCGAGCTCCCTGTGCCGCCACCCCAGCTGCGCTCCCCTAAGCGGGGCCGCCAGCTCGCCCTCCCGCTCGCCACGCTGGCCAGCAGCGTCCCGCACCACTTCGTGAAGGACCCGGCATCAGTAACCCGATCGCTCTGATTTTCACTCAAGTTTGTATTGTTGTGCGTGGCACTAAACACAGCCGGTCCCTAGAGAGAAAAAAAAAAAAAAAAAAAAAAAAAAAAATGAAGGGGACGACGACGGATGGTTTACACTCTCAGGCTTGTGTCTGTTTAGAAATACAGGGCAGGGGAGAAAAACAAAGCCACAATCGGGTTCTCACCAAGTAGGTTTGCTTTAGGACCTCCCGTTAATGGGGGGACGGGGCAGTGCAGCCCTTGTATTTGGCTAAACGGAAGTGAGGAGTTCGTGAGCTTATTTTATTTTATTTTATTCTATTATTTTTAATACATTTTTCTCCGCCTGCGGCTGCGGCTCTCCAATTCGGAAACATTTTCAAATCTATGAGCCTTGAATGGACAAATACTCGCTATTAATATGGGACATGGACGAGTGGCAAAAAAGCTGAATGGAAACTGTACGGTAGCTTTAGGAGAAACTAACGATGTGCTTCAGCTCTTGCCATTACAGGGAAGGAAAGAGGGGGAAGCCCCTTCTGATTAATAACTAGCAGGGTAATGTTGAGGGCTTTTTCTGCCCGATTGCCTTTTTGAATTAGAGCCGATTTCTTCACACTTCAATAGGGCCTGTCTCTTTTAAAATGACTGACAGATTTGTTTCTCCTTTTTTCTCTCCCTGAGACTTAATGATGTAAATTTTCTAATTAGTTAAATCACGTTGCTTAAAGGCCTTAATGTTTACCGGGCAAGGAATGATAGCCGCATTCGGATCTCTCGAAATAACCAGCGAAATAATATTAGAGTTTTTACAGCGGGAGGGAGGGAGGGGAAAAGCACAGAGAGAGAGATGGGCTAGGGAAATATCACGTAAAATGAGAGCTAAAGTTCAGCCCGGAGCTTCTTCCCTCCTCCCCCACGCCCCCGAACCCGCTTTTATTTTTCAATCAGCTAAGATTTAATTAGGAGCCCCCAGGCCGGACGATCTGATATTTTCTCATTAGTTTCCCATCAGTAATCTTGAGTGTTAGATTGGCTTAAAGGTTGTCAACATTTGACCAATTTTATTTAAGGCAAAGAAATCGCGCATTATAGCTCCGGGACCCGAGACCTGAAAATAAATCCTGCCCGGATCAGCGGAACTAACATGCGAAAAAAATGTTGACAATTCATCGTCGTGTTTAATAAGTTGCGTAATGTATGGTACGGGCACGCACACTCACGGAGAGCGGCACGGGAGCACCCGCGCGGTGCTCGCGGCTGTCCCCGGGTGTGTGTGTGTGTGTGTGTGCGCGGTGTGTACGTGTGTGTGTGCACACGTGTGTGTGCCTCATGTCCGCGCGTGTCCCATGTGCGTGTCCCTTGTGTGTCCATGTGTGTCCATGTGTCCCTTGTGTGTCCATGTGTGTCCATGTGCGTGTCCCCATGTGTGTCCATGTGTGTCTCCGTGTGTCCCCGTGTGTCCCATGTGTCTGTCCGTGTGTCCCATGTGTGTCC
>VZTT01075759.1:0-32333 GCA_013400855.1 Buphagus erythrorhynchus
GGCGATTTGGGAAGTCTGTACCTTCTGATTACCTCATCCAGTAGGAAAAAGGAAGAGGGTGATGTGGTCAAAAATTTAGGATAAAAAGGGGGCTGTATCCCCAAATCATTTGAGAGACTCTACGGGAAATGCCCCATGACCTCTTCCTTTATTTGAATAAAGTTACAGGACTCCTCTGTCTCCTTTTTGGACATAAATCTCTGGCATTGTGGGTTAATTTTTCGAACAGCAGCGACCTGCTGCGGGGTCTTGGTGTGCCCCTGCAGCCCTTCGTGAGGTGCAAAGTGGTTCCCCGGTGGCTGCCCCCGCGTGGTACGTAGCGCTGCACGGCCCCGGGACTGACTGCAGCGCTCCATCACCCGCCCTCCCCCCCCACCCCGCCAGAGCTGCCCACGGGCTGGGGAGCCACTTGCTACTGGAGCGGGCCAGGGGGCCGGGCCAGGGCCCACTCTTGACAGCAGCCGATGGGGTGCGGAGCGGGCGGCTGTGGTACCATCAACCATTTAACACCGCGCGGTGCTGCCTCTTCCATCTCTCCATCTCCTCTTCCACTTGCCCCCGGCTGCACTCTCAGGGGCATCTGCACTCGCCATCTGGTCAGCCTTGCTGGGAACCTCCTGCCTCCGTGGCTCTTCTGGCAGGGCCACGCCCCAGCTGCACCCGGGTCTCAGCAGGGTCTGGTTGCATGCGTGCCGTGCGGCGTGGAGCTGTCGAGTTGCACGGCAGGCCGTGGGGCGGGCCAGCGCAGTCGTGGTAGCGCGAAGAGAGGAGACACTGGGCGGGATGGCGAGTGCGCTTCTGCTTCCTGTTGCGCAGCAACTGCCCCCGGCAGCGGCCCAGCCAGTGCTGTGTGACCCTGCGGCGCAGTGGGGCTGATTGGGTCGAGCACAGCCAGGTGGGCAGCTAGCGGCGGCCGCAGCAAGGGGCTGCTGGCACTGCTGATGGCAGAGGTGAGAGAGAGGAACCAAGGCCAACAGTCACAGGGGGGTGATGAGGGACTGGGCACCTTTGCCGAGCTACCCTCCTTGCCGCACGTGGCTGATTCCGGCGAACCCAGGGTCCCCACAGTGGCATGGGCAGTCTGCTGTGAGAAGCGCGCTCAGTGCAGTGCCAGCTGTTCCCACTCAGCGCCGTGCTCCCCCAAGGTGGTTTCCTCCCCGTCCTGGGAAGAGGACGTAAAGGACGCTCAATCTGGGGGTGAGCCGTCGGCGGGAGCAACTTCCCTCCGTTGGCTACCTCTTTTTTTCCCTCGATTCAGCTACCTTATGGTAGCTGTGGTGATGCTGGAAAGGGGCCACTTTGCACAGGCACTGACAGAGGTAGTACGAGAGCTCAAGGCAAGGACCTTTCAGTGGCATGTGTGAGGGTAGAAGGGTATGACATCCACAGCTGAAGGCAAAAAAGAGTGAGGGCATGTAATTGGTTGCAGTAATGCTAAATTGCTAATCTTTGCATACTGCTTGCAGAGTTGTTCCTTTCTTAGGTAATGGGGGTTTGTATCAACCAGAACTGCATGTGGTCAGTGTTTGCAGATGATGTTAAATAGCCTGTTGGTGAATTAAGTGTAGCAGTTTATATGGCATTCTGCAAAAAAAGTGGCAGGCCTTTCTGTGTTCCTCAATTCTTAACAAAAATTAAATTAACAAAACCCTGTGAAAATAGATTTTACAAAACATCAGATTTTTTTTCCTACTATTACTAGAGACAAGCATGGTCACCTTGTCTTTAAGAAAGTAAAGGTTGGCTATTATTCTTCAAGAGCATCAAGTGCTTTTAGTCAGGGTTTGTGTGCATCTATTGGCCATGTTCATCTTTGGAGAACTTTTGCAGTATTCAGATGATCAGTGTAGGCTGCAGACTGCAGTGGAGGACTTCAAGGCTTCCAGCAGAAGGACGATGCTGTCCACTTTCTTTGTCTGAACCTTCAAGGTCCAAGGCTTCGATTTTCAAGCCTTTTGAAGAGCTCCAAATTAAGACATGAACATGTGCTGGCTTTCTCATCACCTTAGTCACCACTGATGGTTTAGTGAAGTTATCCTGTGCATTGGATTTAATTAACTAGTGAAGCGTGTACCAAAAATACATCCTGTATCTCCTTGATTACCTTCCTAGAAGGGTTTGACTGGAGAACAAGGAGTTCTAAAGAGAAATATTTGATATACTAAAAGTAGAAGTAGAATTTAGGAGTTTGATTGCAGAGCACTGCATACATATGTTAATGGTAATACAAATGGTTAAGGAGGATGCATCTTCTTCTGTCCCTTCTATGCTTGTTTTCATTTGAAACACTTAACTTTCTGCAGATTTGTTTTGTTAGGGCTAGGGGTTTTCTGAGGAGGTGGGGCAGTGCTGGCAGGGGATGTGGGTGTGTTTTATTTTTATTTCTAGAATAGTGAACAAGGAACTTGTGCCCCACCTCAGCAGTATGAAACAGAGCAGGTGTAAAAAAAGGTCACAGAAATGTAGGATAATATGAATCTGAAAATGCTTCAGTATTTACCCAGGTGTTTCACTCCAACAAGGTGATTGTCCTTCACAGAAATGTAGTGGCAGGCTTATAACATACTTGAAGTGATGAACTTTTTCTATCCCAAATTGACCGGTGAAATACTTTGGCTCTTGATTTAAACACCTGAGTCAGCCATGTTTCAGGCTGCAGAAGCTGAGGCTGGTGTGGTAGAGGCAGGGTGCAGCCCTGGCTGCTGGTCACAACCTGGCACCCACAAGTGTGCCAGGGGTCCCCTGTGCTGCCTGTGCGTCAGCACCCAGGGTCCCCTGTGCCGCCTTGCTGGGGCTGGGCCTGCCTCCTTCCACCCCAGGTAGCCTCAGGGAAATCTGCTTTAAAAACAAACAAGCAAACAACAAGCCTACTGAAAAAATATGCAAAAGTCTTCAAACTACTTACCAGTGCCTTCTTGGAGTTTATTGATGGAGCAAAATTCCAACCAGAAACCGGAATGGATCCGGAATGGGGGAAAACCTGGAAACCAAATTCTGCCAGAAAAACCAGAATGGATTTGGTATGAGGGAAGACCTGGAAACTGGATTACAATTGGAACCTGGAAGGGATCTGGTATGGGGGAAAACCCAGAAACTGGATTCTACCCAGAAACCTTAGCCCTTCAAGGGGCCTATCAGAAACCCTGGTGTTGTTCTTAGCATTTCTGATTGCTGAGTTCCTCAGCTCAGCAGTGGTAACATCAAACCTTTGACTCAGGAGCTCGGACAGGCATCAGAGTCGCATCTCTCTTTAGAAGCATCCAGTCACATGTCTTTTAAGGCATTGTTCTGAGCTGTTACCAACAGCTGTGCACTGCAACTAATTCATTGTAGTGGATTAAGACTTGTATGACTGTTAAGATAGGTAGAGGATTCTGACTGTAGGATTCTTGGACATCCATCTTTGCTGTTCTTGGAATAAGTCGTTCTGTTAGTATCTTCTTCCTCCAGGGTTCTTCCAGCCTTATCGGACCAGTGTGGGTTCTGGGTGCTGAGACTTCCTCGCTTCAGACATCTGCAGGGACTGAGCTTGCTGGCACTGCTGGCTCATGAGCCACAGTCCACCTGTTGCCTGAGAAACTACAGGAGGCACTGGCAGCACATCCTTGGAAGCATGTTTACATGTGGCTTTTAATAAGATTGTCAGGAAAAAAAGAGGTATCATGGTGAGGCTGTATGGTGGTTGGCAAAAAAGTGAAGATTTAATGGTTGTCCATTGATCCGTCACTTTTATAAATGTATTAAAAAGATGGTAACTTGGCTCAAACTCACCAATCCCATTCATGTTTACACCCACTCCCTAGTGCTGGAGTTTTACCTAGCATTTAGCCGAAATCCTTCAGGAATGCAATTATCCAACAGCTTCCTTAGTCTAAATTGTCCATTGTCTTATATTCTTGACCTTTTATTTTTCTTCTTAAATATTTTGACTGCAACACCTTTTTCCTAATATTTCATTAAATGAAACAGTGTGACTTAAGTAGAGTGAGAGAAGAGGAGACCCCAAGAGTTATACTTTTCTTCTGACCAGCCTGGAGCAGATTCTCCGGTTGTGGTTTCTTCTTTCTCTTGGGAAATTACCCTTTTGGGGGGATGCTGGGTGTAGACATTTTCAGAAAATGCTGTCAGCACAACTTCTGCAGAGCTGCAGGAGGAAGGGAGGGGACTGGGGGAGTGTGGTAGGGGCCCAAGCATTTTTGGTAAAGCAGTCAAAGCATAGAGTTGCAGTATCAGCAGTGAGATGATTGTCAATGACAGAAAAAACATTTCCATTTCCTACCAAAGGTCACAACACTTAATAGCATCATCGATATGAGCACCACTAAAGACCAAATCAGCTCAGTATGCAAGGCAAGTCTGGGGTCATCTACAGCAAACCCCACTCACCTGGACCAGCAGAAAGGCCCAGAACTCCATAGGCAAAGATTCTTGAACAGAGCAAAAGAGGAAGAACTTCCCTATTGAGCAGAAAGGATGCAAGTACAAAGATGCTGAGCTGCAGGCTGAGTGTAGTGCTGTGGGGGATGGCTCTCCCACCACACGTCAGTATGGGGAGGTGCAGCAAAGCCTTCTTGTGAAGACTGGCTGTGTTACCTGCCACACAGCTGCCTTATGTAAGATTCAGCTCAGAACTGGAATGCCTGCACTGAAGTGTTTGCACAGAGATGGCAACACCTGGGCTCCAAGGATGATTCAGTTGCCTCCACTGAGACATCTCATGTTGCCTGAGATGCTACAGGAAATCTGAGACACCTACAAGGAGGTTGCAGATGCAACACAGGACCTCCCAGTACAGCACATCGAGACCTGAAATAACATCCTGAAGCATCCAGTTTGGCACTCAGCACTGTCAGCAACCGGGTCATGTCCAAGGTTATTTAACTTCCCAACCCAATCAAGGGATTCTGGGAAATAATTTGGTTTGCCAAGAACTAGACTCCTAATGTCATGGCCAGGCTGACTGTACTGATAAGATCTCCATTATGGGGACCAGCTCACATGAAGATGACTGAATGTATATATTCTAGTCTTCCGGTCCTCAATCAAGAAAACAAAAAATACAAAATCTGTGCATGTCAAAAGCACACTAACACCTCAAGCTAAGCTGTTGTTAGTAGCCTGCTCCACAGCAGCATCACCAAAAATGTCTTGAAGTTAACTATGGTTGATGTTGACTCTATTGTGCCTCACAGGCAGGTTGTTACCAGGGTATTTAAAAGTAAAATCAAAGGATAATCAAGGGAAATTAACTCTCTGAGAACAATAGACCTGGGCAGGTCTTCTTGAATGTGCTGAACTTGTCTTTTTTCAGTATGCCTCAAGCACTGCAGAAGGAGTTCGATAAAGAGATTAATTTTGAGTGGCTGTAGACCTCCTCCAGTAGGACCAGGTTCCAGTGCGCCCTCTGAGTGTGTCACAAAGGGGCTCAGTAGTGCTCCTAATCCACTTCTTGTGCTGATTGGCAAAAGCACCTACTGGTCTGGGACCCTATCCATGCCTTTTTGGCCAAAGCACGTCTCACTCCAGATGTATTTTGTGCACACCAAACCTATCACTAAGGTATTTTCTGGAGGACTATTCCCTCCTCTTAGCCTGAGATTTCTGAACATAACGACTTCCTTCCACCTTGGGAACTAGATTGCATCCTTCTGCTACCCTCATTTTTGCTCAGCTGCTTCTCACCTTTTCTCCTGTACATTCTTGCCCAGGAGCTTCAGTCTGAACCAGCACAGTGTTTTTAAAAGTAGAAGAGAGGATGGAGTACAAGCTATTCCTGGAAGAATAGGGTTGGTTTGAGTCTACAATGGCAAAAAGCTAGTGCCCTATGAAGTAATAAAAGGGTATTTTAAAGAAGTTCATCTTGACAGGACTGTAAGCTGATTTATGAAGGCAGGTGACTGTGAAACTGTTGGGCCCATGACAAAGCAAATTTTATTGTTACTTTTGTGTTTTTGTATCTTTTTCTATAAATCCCCAAACCAGTCTAAGCAGAAGTACTGTGCTAATAGGGAGTTTAAATAGATTTGATGGAGTTCAGGATTTCTGTGTAATTCCAAGGCATGACAAGCCAGAAAACTTGCCAGTTTTGTATGCTGACTCTGAGAGCCAGTATAAAGTTCAGCAAACAGTGAATCTGCTCAGCAAAGGAGATGAAAAATCAATTGTTAAGCAGTTGCTGCGCCTGTTGCAGTGACATGTTTTCCTTATAATGTTCTTATGTTGGCTGGGCCCCTTGACTTAGGCACATGAAGAGGGGTCACTGTGCCTCTTTCTAAATGTTTGCATGGGGTGATGGAGGTTTCTGTGATTCAGGCAGTGGAAACTGACCATGTTATGTTTCCAAATGATGTGTGAGCCCCCTTTGCCAAGGTGAAAACAGTTCTGCAAAGGAGTAAGGCAACATAGCAACCAGGCTTAATGTCAGCAATGCCACCTTGTTTATTTATCTCATATGGAGGTTGTTTGCAACATTTTGTGCTACTATAACACACATACTTTCCTACAGGTGCTCTGCATGTGTTGGGCATAAATATGATGCTTTCACCACAGATTCTGAATTCCATGGATATATTGTTTACAGCCACATCTGTGCCCTTCTCTGACCAGGTCAGATGTGTGAGCCAGTTGCAGATAAGTAAAACTGCTGTTAGTGCACACTGGGGCTGTTCCCTGTGAGGCTGTGTAATGCCAAGGAGGGCATCCAGTCCTGTGCTGGTAGGCAGAGATGCTCTGGCTGGGCTTGTACCCAGCCACGTTATGTAACCTTGGGTGAAAAGGAATCTGGTCACATGTGCTATCCTTCCTTTAGAGATCCCTCCCAGTTTTAAACTGCCCATGAACCAGCATGAGAAAATCAAATCTAAGGTGTATTTTGAGAATGGGGAGCCCTTGGAGGGGAGCTGTGTAGGTCTTTGTTCTGCACATATGGAGTGCAGAGAGGTCTGCAAGGAAACACTGCCCAGTGCAGGGTAGCTCAGCCTGCTTACTAGCTTAGGAGGAATGAAGTGAGGGGATGTGGAGTGAGGTGAGCTGACTTGCTGTAGGAGGACATTTCTGGCCTTGCTGCCATCCTGCTGTGCAGTTACAGGTTCTACCCACCACTGTGTTGGGAGTTGAAACTGGCAACTTGTGACTTTGCAGGAGTATTTCTTAAAGAGGGCTGTTGCTCTTGCCTTAGCAAAACTCATCCTACCATTCCACTGGTCTTTCCAAAAAAACATCTGTAAGACAAAGCTACCAGCTATATAAACTGCTGGACTACTTGCAAAATAAAAAAGCTCTACTTTTTCCTCAGCCCAAGCAAAAGCTTTTCCTGCGACCTCTCCCTGCCTTACAAAACATCACACTCCTGCATTTTTTCATCAGGTCTGCAGTCTGCTTTTTAGTTCTACAAGATCAGCACCACTGGCATGAAAATTCAGAAATAAACTAGGCAGGTGTTTGGTTTATGACAATCTCAGCTGCAAAATTTCTGGCCCTGTGGCAGTGGAATGATCTCAATCCTCAAATCCTCACTATGTTCTGATTGCAGCATTAAATGTGCTCTTTTTTCTTTATGCAATGGAGTCTTTTTCAAAGGAATGACTCCATAATAAATAATAAACATATAAATTCAAATATTGCGTGCATGCCTGAAAACCATAGCACAGAGCGCTGAGAGAAAATATTCTGGGTTGGAAAATCTTTTGCTGCACGAGTCAGCTATCCAGATAATGGATCTTTATAAGTATGTAGGCCAAATAGCTCTGTGAACCATCTGGGACTCACTCAGCAGTGGGAAAAACACTGTTAGGCTTGCAATATCAGCACACAAGAGTGATTGCTAATCAGTCACTGCTGCTTTGCAGAGAAAACAAAGGCTTTAGCATTTAAGCTATTAATAGTTTTTACCTAGTCCAAATGTTGCAAGATGCATTCATTTCCCCAGACCATAAATTCAAAAATTTTTAGATGCTTTTCCAGATTGCGGTTTCATAATAGACTTAATTTATATTCACTTGGTTCCATGTTTTTCATGTGCCAGCATTAAGTTCTGTGGAGTGCCTGGATGAGCCACATCTGATTGAAAACTAACCAGAGGTATAAAACACAGCAAAACTCCTTTTCAGATCATAGTTTCCTGACTCAACTCATTTGACAGCTAAAGGGACACTGATGCAGGCACAAAAAGGGTGCAAGGGTCTGGAATCAGGTTTTTTGGTGTCATTACCCACTAAGGCCATTTTATGCTGGTTGTGGAAGCTTAATCTAGTTGGGCTGGATGCTTTTCTTCAATTTCATATTACAGTGGAATGAAAGAATAGTTAAAAAACCAGTTATGATTTAAATCAATTTCCAATGTGCTGTTTCAATCTAAATCTAGTTTGTGATTGCTTGTAATGTGAAAAATGCCTATTACTTCCAGAGAAAAAACAAAGATGACAAAGAACAATCAAATAGTTAATGATTTCATAATCAAGCAAGTGAGATTTTGTACATTGCCCCCATAAGGTGGCAATTTTCAATTACGTACTACTATATTTAGCAATGGCTAGCTAAATGGCTAACTACATGTCTAAAGGCCTTGCAGAGCCTCTTGTGTCCCATGCTAATTTGGCTCAATCTGAGAAGCAGACCAAAGGCATTATGTTTGGAAACACTTAATAGAATTCCCCTCTGGTAAACTGGGAGTGGACTTCAAACAAAGGAACCTGCTTGTGGGTGTATGTAGGAGTCTGTCTGAGCACTGTGTGTCCAGGCTGTCTTCTCACCTAGCAGAGATGGATGATGGATGATGGTGCAGGAAGGAGTTATCATCTAGAATACACAGGGTGCAGTGACCTCCCAACAGGACCAGTGGCTCTGACAGAGGATCTTCAGGATCTGTGCCCTCTGCCATGTGGGGACTGGGGTTTACACAGCAGAACTAGAAACCTCTGCTCATATATCTAAGTCCTTCCACTAGCACAAAGTCAGCCTGGTTCACTGGGTGACCACCAGAAGCAGGTTCAGCTGCCCATACACAAGTACCTGGTGCTATTCAAGGCATTTTCTAGCACCCAGAACACTGTGTGAGGTTGGCAGATGTGACACAGAACTTCTAGGAAACCTCTCTCTACCCCTGGGGTAGCAGTGTGAGGATAGGTGAGATTTCACATGGGTGCTGAATGCTTATTTTGAGGCAGTAAAGGCAACTCCCAGAACTGGCTTTCCATCCATTCAGAAGCTGTGATGAGAATAGTGTCATGCTAGACTGGGTTTTGGCATTGCAGCTCAAATTCAAGGGCTTCTGGCAATGCTTCTGGGGTGTAAGATGCTTCTTGATGCCAGCCAGGGCATCACAATCAATTTGTTAAGTAATGGGGATGTTAATGACATGGTAATGATCAGCATATAAATTAGTTGCTCTTTTGTCAGGGTTCAAAATACCAGGTCTTGCTAGGCTCTGATTCTGCTGTCCTGCACGCCAATGTAATGCCTGGGCTTGAGACGGATCATTAGATTGAGTAATGAGGTTCAATGAGAGATGTCGCAGAATTCACCTCCTTGCAGCCTTCTGGCTGGAAGGGCCCAGCCCTTGAGCCAAACCACCCTCTTCCTGCAGAGGTCAGCGTCTATCCCCAGTGACACAGTTTTATCTTGAATGATGGTCCTCTCAAAAGTATTTCAACAGCTGGAAAAGCTGACCATCTGGCCATGCAAACTGCCCCTCTGGAAGCAGTAAAGATGGACGAAAAGTAATATGAGTGCTCTGCTATCTTTAATGAGTTGTACTTTCCAAATGATTGAGCTTGTTACTTGCCATCTTCATTTTAGATTGAGGTGGTTCCCACTAAGGCTTACTTATGTAAGACATTGAAACTTAGAGAAAATCTTACTGATGTCAAATTTACAAATGCACTGACGAAAATGCTAAGCAATGTGTTCCATGCAGTGTAATCCACTCTGCTCTGAACTGCTCTCTAAGGCATGACACAAAAACTCAAGTGACCTTTGGCAGGAGATGTAATTAGAAGTGCATGGTATTGAAAAAAAGGAGAGGGGATAGTTATCAGAAATACACCTTGTTGGGGGTTGAATTTTCCCTTTGGGTCTACACCCATAAGCTCAGTTAACAGTTTTCTCTCGAAAGGGGGAGGAGAGGGGCAACACCGGAAAAGAAGAGCTGAGGTGAGGGGCTTGTGCTCTGCCGCTCGCTCGCTCGTGCACCGCTCGCTCGTCCACCGGGGGGGAGGACGGGTGACACTCTCTCGGCTCTGCTACGCTGAGGCTGAGAGCTGCCTTCCTTGGCTGTGGGATCCCACAACCTCCCTGCTCAGACACTCTTCCGCATCTCCTACCGACTTCAACACGTCCTTTTGGAGCATCAGGACTGATGCTTTGGCTTTTTTTTTTGCTGTACTAGCCCTGGTCTGTAGAAGACATGCTTGCACAGTTTGCTTAACAGCGTCCAGACAGATTATTTTATTCTGGAGAAAAAAGCGTAAGTTCAGTATACTAGATAGAGAAAATTACCTTCATACCAAATGTTCTAGGAATCGGAACTCAATTGATTTGAGATGAGTTTATAAACACACTTTTCCCAACTTCTCCAATTTGATGGCTGCAGACTGACCTCTGCTTTGCACTTTTTCTTGTAGTGTTGAAGCTAGTGGGTAATACAGTACATTACACAGAATGCTATAAATCCAGGTTTCTGAGTTCTCTCATGATAGTGGGACACTGTCACTGTCAGGTTTACTGAACCATAAAGAATAGGGAGACATGTCAGCCCAGGTACTCTTTGATGGAAAACAGTGCTGAAGCAATGTTGGGGAACACAAAGACCTGGCTGTGGTCCTTTGTTTTAGTACTGGCACACACTCAGTCTTGATCATGCCCACCTGGACCTTCATTGAAAGCCCTGATTTGGTTTTCATATTTTTCTACATTTGAAATTCCTGTTCTTCCTTTGGTGTTGGGAGTAAGATGCCAGCCAACACCAATGGCACCTGACCAATCAAGGAAAGTACAGAGCCACTGAAACACAGTCAGGACAGCCTGAAGTACCTCCCTCAGCCCATGCTTCCTCACAGTCTGGGGAGGGAGAGGCTTATCCTGTCACCAGGATGTCTTGTCCTGCCACCAGCTCCACGCTTACGCTCAGCAGTAAAGCTGAGATGCTCTTGTGCTTAGTTGGGAATGATTGTTTCTCTGGTGGAGCATGAAAGGAAAGAAGAGGGATTTATGTCTGATACTGCCTTGGACTGATACAGTTTATCTCCAGAATTGGCTCAATGCTTCTTGCTACTACTCACTATTTGTTCTGTGTGAGGAGATGCATAGTGACTCTGTGCTTTTCCTCCTGTGACTGGGTAACAAACATTTATTGGAAGAGAATAACAAATGGTGAATCATTTTATTTCAGGCATTGTGGGAGACCAGAACATTCCTTTGAATGGTCTGGCTCAGACCCAGAGACCTGAAAAACACCTGGAGTTTTGATCTTAGCCCCTGGGAACGGCTGCCAACACTGAGAGAAGAATCACAAGCCACAAAAGTTTAAATAGTGTAGAAATAAAGTAGTTGTAGAATGAAATTTAAAAATGTACAGGGGGGTACAGGGGGGTCTGAGGGGACAAGATGGAGGAACCTGGGTGTGCCCTGTCCTTCTTCCTTCTTCTTGTTACCCTCCATCTTTCTCCGGGGTGGTGGCATGCTTTGATTGGGTTTTACTGGGAGCACACAGTTCAATATTAGAGATAGGTATTGGAATAGATTTGTAAACATAGTATACGTAGATTTCTGTATAAAAACTTGTGCCATCCCCCTGAGCGGGTAGAACCTCGTGTTCTGCCGTGCTAGACTGACCTGCGGTGCTGCCGGACTTGACCTTGTGAGATAAGAAAATAATAAACAAATTCCTGAGACCGTGAACTGATTCTTCAGTCTGCATCATTACAGAAGACAGAGAGACCAAAAGCTGGGAAAGAAATTTCCTGGATCTTGGGGTCTAATTGACCTTCAAGTTCCCACAAGGCATGAATTCTTAGATGAATGATCATTTGTGCTACAGTTAGTAATGCTCACAAGGGCAAAGCAAATATGCAGGGGCTGTCCAAATAGTTTCCAATAAGAAATATAATGAATTGTAATAGCTCAACTTTGCACTTTTATTGGTTAAAATTTTATATTAGGTAATATTTTTTATGTCATGCAACCCTAAAATGATTTATGTACTAAGTAATATATATTTCCCTCCTTCTTACAAAATTATTTATGATTTGCATAGCAACAGCAGTACTATTCCAGGTATTAAAATGTGAGGCTCAGCCTACATGTGCTTTTGATTTGGAATTAATAAATAGCATTTATTGCATCTAGGATAGCAGAATTACATTGTTTTGAAATCATAAGCACATTATATGAGGCAGAACAGTCTGGTAGTTCCTGGAGGCAATTCTTTGCTCCAGGCTGGCTCTGTTATGCATGCTCCCATTATTTTCAGTGGAGTGGCAGCTAAAGAATACCATGCAGCATGTCCCAAAACCACGTTGAGGGTCATCACAGGACTAAAGTTGTTAAGTATTCATTTATAGCCTCCTTAGAACGTAAGTATTCCCAGACCAGACATACAACATTTTTAGCAGGATTCTATGTTCCTCTCCACAGGTTGTTCTCTTTGCTTTTAAATACCTTAGCCTGCATTTTCAGACAGGATCAAATTATCCTGTAAAACAGAAACACACATTCACACATTTTTTCTTGTGTAAGTGGTATGATATTTGCAAATAAGATCCTAATCAGCACTGAGTGAGTCGGCTCTCTCCTTGTCACGGAGGGACCCAAGCTAAGTGTTGCTGCTGTGTCAGGTACCTTAGCCAACTGCCTGAAGATACCAGGGGTTTAGTCTTCAAATTACATAAAAATAACTTATAAATACAGTGCTGTGAATCTTGCAGAACTAGCACTTAGGTGGAATACCTTTGTGGGCTGCTGTGGAGAGGAGATAGGAGAGCTAGCTGTGGCTTTTATTAATTAGGAATTTTCCACTTAGATGTTTGACCCCTATGGAATACAGCATGTTCATCCAGAGGGTGTACAATTGCTGGGGGAAAATTCCTTGGCACCCACTGCCATTTAAAAATAATAAGGCTGTCCTGGATTTGGAAATGTATGTGTGTGTATATCTTCCTGATTGAGCACCAAGGAACCAAAGCTGCAGCATATGCAACCCAATTCCTCTTGGCAATGGGCCTGACAGATTTTTGTAGATCGAGAAGACCATATATTCAGATATGATATTTTAAGAGTCAGTCTTTCCTAAGAACTGTGCTGACATTAACCTCTTGCCTGCAGACGACTCACCCAATCTTGTAGCTGAATTTAGACCAGTGGCTTGCTCACTCTGACATACCTGTCTCTATTAACACTAGAAACCTGCCTGCATTAAAGTATGACTGCTTCTTTTGTGACAGCCAATTTAAAGTGATCCACAAGAGATACCTTACCAAGGAAGACCTGGTCAAAGTGTGTATGAGAGAGGCAGACCTTTTTGCTTCAGCTGAACTTTTCAACCTCTGCTATGATCTGATAGAGCTAGCGCTTCCTTAGAGCACGCCTATCTCTTTAAATCCCAAATTTAACAGATGAAATCCAGCAGAAGTTCTTTGGCTTCAGGTTCCAGGCATAAGTTATGAAGACTTCTTGGCAAACTCTCGTGCAACTTGACCAAAACCCTTCACTTGTGTGGTCCTGCCTGCAGTTACAGAGCTCTTCACTCCCTTAGGCAAAAGGTGGTAGAGTTCCCAGGTCATGTAGGGCTGGAAGGGATGTCCTGACACCCCATAGGTTCAACTCTGCACTAAGCTGCTCTGCAGAGGAAACATTGCTGGCCTAGGCCAAGTGGAAGCGGGACACTAAAGTCTGTGGCAAAATGGGAGAAAACGATGGTAAAAGTAAAAGCAGTAATGCAAAAACTATGGTTACTTTGGCTAAAGGTGTGTTTTATCTGACACTGGTGTTACCTTTTCTCTGGATTAGACACTGTGTAAAGGATGGGATTACAGCCTAGATAAAACTGAAACATCCTGACTCGCATGTCAAACCTGCAAAAAGGAGGCTCTTTGAGTGCCTGCTCCATCATGATGCCTCACTTTGGGAAAAACATCAAGGCAAACCCTTTCTGGTCATCTTGCATGTTCTCTCTAAATTACCATTTCACTTAATGTCTTCATCTGTCCATTTTATATTTGTGTGACTGGACATAGTGAAGACCAGAGACAGGCAGAAGATAAATTGTAAAGACTGAACAAGACACCTCTTCTTCTGGCACCCAGTTTCCTCAGATAACTGCTGAATCATTTGCTCAGGATTTTTTCAAAGCAACATAGACTACTCAAAATAAATTAGACCTCATAAGCCCTTTTGCCCTTCCTATCTCTGCAAAGCTTTCACATGTTACTCATTTGACTTTTCTTTCAGTTTCAGTCTGATTCATAATCATGAAGAATATACAAATGAGTTCACAGTGGTTAGCAGGTTAATTAAAGGCTGTTAAGATCTGCACTTCACTTTACTATGCTACTGTGTATTAAGTACTTCCTGTTAAGAGGCAGACCATGCAACATCTCCTGTGTCATCTAAAGTAGAATAGTGAGCTTAAACTCAGAAAAATCTGACTATGGTAGAGTGTACACTCACAATGGTATTGTTATGGTAGGGATGCCTACAACTTTTCATGAAAGCTTTACTTCCAAATTGCCTCTCCACCTGGAAAAAGTGCTTGGGAGATAAACATCCTATAGTTTGGGATTTTGTTAATTTACTTTTGAAGCTGGAAAATATTCAAGCACTTCTTGTTCCCCCAAGAAGAAATGTGAGTAACATCTTCTTGATGGGTTTAATTTTGAGCAGAGAGCAACTGCCACAGGATGTCAATGTTAAAAGTACTTAGATGAAGTTAAAGAAAGAAGTTCATCAAGGTCACAGTAAACTCGACAAGACTGGCTGAAGCTACTGGTGATGGAGAGGTGATGACACGGGAGGCTGTACTCCTCTCCCATTGCTGGCGTGCTTCCTTACATAGCTGTAACTGGTCACTACTGGAGTCACCGTTACAGTTGTGGGGAGCTTTTTTTTTTTGCTGACGTGCTTTTCCCATGGGTTTTAGTTGGTATGAAGGCAGAGCAGAAAGGAGGTAGGAAGACAAACTGGAGTGATGAGAAGAAAATGCTCCCAAGAAAAGCTCTGTGTTTCTGCATAGGCAGAACTGGTGCTTGTGACTTGCAGACATGAGGCAGGACGAACAAGCTGTCATCTCAGGACCACACACAAATGGCTCTGATTCCCTTGTAGATTTTTGAGGTTTTTCACAGCACACCTTTTCATTAGATTTCTAATAACTACCAAGGAGGAGTGAGAATTACACGACAGAAGAAATTACACTAGATGAAGAAAACACATCTGAATTAAAAGCCTTATGATTAAATCTGGAGTGTACACAATACAGTTTTTTTAATTATCTGGTCATGAGAACTCAGCCTGTTTCAAACCATCAAATGTGAGTTTCTTATCATTTTATATCAAAACTATGAATGTTTCTTCATCAGCACACAAAATCACTAATTGATTAGTGGTTTCACAGAAACTGAAAACATGTTTTGATAAAAGATGGCTTCATCTTTCATTTTTCTGGGGTTCATACTTGTCCTTAAACATTGAATACTTTGCAAATAATGTGAGCTTGCTGATATTTTTATCTTTTCTTCTATATAGCAAAAAGGATTGCTATATAATTTATCTTCGCTTTTCATGCCTGTTTCCTGGAGTCTCCTTCCCAGATGGGTTGAAGAGCATTAAGTTTGGCCCAGCATCACTTCAAACGTTTCCTGAGGTGACCTATTCTGTGGAGTATTCTGAACTCAACTTCATGACCAATCTTTTCCATTTATTATATTACTTAGGTCTGACCAATGTTGTTTATGTTTACATTTTCACAGGGTTTAGTGCACAAAATATAGTGCCCCTAATGTATTTTAAGTCTGTAAGCTGTGTTTTCCCTTCTACGTCTATGTTGAAGGCATATAAACAAACACACGCTTGCATATACATATACAAGGCCAAAATAATATCATCCTTAATTATGGCTGTAAATGAAGCAAACTTCTCAAAGCTGGCCACTGTAGGTTTTTTTCTAATCAAATATTAAACCTCTTAACTTTGAAGAAGAGGGATCACATTTCAAACTTTGCCTTCTAGAAGTGACTTAATAAAATTTTTATAAACTGTAGATTTTTTTAAGAGAACAGACTCCAAAGATAGATGTGAATTTCATTTGTGTTTTTGCTGGGTCTGTTTTTCCTGCCAAGTGCAGGTGTCCAGCATTCACTTTCTATTTTGCTTTTATCGGCATTTTGTGTTCATTATCAAAATACATCTTAGAGTCTTCCCAAATTTCTTTAAAGCCCCATCCCTTGGGTGTACCTACCGAGCCCGCCTCACTCTCTAATTTAGCTCTTTATAGTGGTGTTCAGCTTGAAATGCAAGAAAGTAAATTCTGGGCACTGCTCCTATTTGGCACTGGAAAAGACCCATAGGGCAAACACACACTGGCAGTCTCCCAGCTGCTACAAGTGGGGGTTGCACAGGAGCAGCTCCAGCAAGCTGGGGGTGTCCTGGGAAGAGAGGCCAGCAGCTTTCTTGGTGGCAGTGCCACCTCTGTCCATCGGCCACTGGTGGACTGCCATGACAGAAGCAAGGGTGCTACAAGAGCAGTTTGCGCTCTTGGTGCTCGGCTCCCAAGGGCTCATCCACAGCGTGCTGAGGTGCAGAGCCCCCAGCCATACAGCACAAGTAGGATGCTCCCTGCAGGGGTCCCCTCTGACCTGTGGACATCCCTACTGCCAGGGAAAAGTGCCTTTAATGATGAGTTGTGCAGCCAGGGTCACGCATGGGCACACTTTAGAGCCCCAAAACTTGGCATCACAGGGAGCCCTGGGACATTACATCTGTGATTACTCTGCCTTGGAGTAACTGTGGATAATTTGCAAAGTTCCCCTGGAACAGAAAATCTTAAAAATTGTCTTATCAATGTAAGGAGTGTCTCAGAAAAACTTGAAATTATATCAAATTGAAGTATTCTGAAAAGCATGCACACACACACATATGCCTTTTAACCTTCTAATGAAATTTTTATATGTTCAATAACTTGAAGAAGATTTATTAATGTGTAAGACTTAAAAAAATCATTATGGATAATTCCTGGTTAGTTCTGAGTGGAATAATTTATTTTATTTTCTATATTAAATGTTTCATGCATATTATAGCTGAAAAACATTTTGAAGAAAAAATGCAAATAAGCCATTCTTATTTTGTTAGTCAAATTTTCATAGAATTTTCATGTTGTCTTTATGTATTGAAAAACACTATGCTATGTAAAGCAGGTTGTTTTATTCTATGTAAAACAGCAGCTGATTATAATAATTTTTAAATAACTGAAGTCAGCAGTACATTATTCAGATATTTAGACTTAGTTGTTACATTGTAATAGAATATTGAATTATGAAGTAGTAATTCTGATATCAATAAATAATATAGAATATGGCAATACAACGTCTTATGTATTCTTATGGCTGGAATATGAGAAGCCATGACAACATACAAATAGTTTAAACTTAAATTTCTTTTTTTTCTTTAAATATTTTTTTCATTTAAAAACCAAATGCTTTCATGGAATATCTTTCAAGATTGGTATGATTTTGTGAATAAAACAGTAAACAATGCTTTTGCCAAAAGGGCTTTTTCCCAGAGAGCAGCAATATTGGCAGAACCAGTCAGTCAGGTTTCCCCTGAGGTGCCCAGGAGGGCTGGAGCACCACCAGGCTCAGCTGGTGGTTCTGGCCAGTGGAAGCTGCCAAGAAGCAGTCCCATTACTCATCACACTCCATTATAACCTATACATACCCCACAGTGCACAGAAATGCCCTCTGAGGCAGGACCTTCTTTTGTAAAGGTGATTACAGGCAATGGGTGGACAGTCCAGAACCTGTCAGAATATCATAAATTTGGGGAGAGAAATGGAAGAGTGAACAGATGTTTGTGGGTTTCAACTACAATAAAAATAAGACATAATATAGGGATATTAAAAGCTGTCATGGGTCAGTTATCCCCTCTGCCAGAGACAGGCAAAACTGAGTCATTTACCTGTGTGTGCAATAAAGTTAAGGAATTTATTTCAGATGGGCACGTTTCCACTTGTGCTGAGTGCCTGGTACCAACACCGCACCAGCACGCACCACGGTGCCCAGTTGTGGGCTTGCACTGGCCAGGCAGATGCATGCTGTGGAGCTCATGAACCACGGGCCCTACTTAACCTTCATCCTTCAGTGCCTACCTTCAGAAAATGTGCAAGGAGTGTAGCAGCCAAAACTCACTGTTTGAAAGCCCTAGCATTCGCCAGACTTTAGACAGTTCCCATGGCAAACACTGACAGTGTGCTTTGGCTCTGGCCCTGCTGGCACACTCAAAGTCCTCCTTCCAAAACAGACCCCAGAGATGGCAGGCACAAGCTGGAGATAGCCACAGGTTATTTTTAATACAAAGATCAGATCAGTCTGAGTTCTGGCAATGCGAGGTGAACTGAGAGCCTCCTTCTCCCATTTTTGGCCTTGCGTGAACTGCAGCTCAGCGAAGACAAACCCACATGATTGACAGTGCACCAGTGACTGATACTTACAGATGCACATTTCTTCCTAGTCTGAACAGCTTTTAAAGTGTTTTTGCTAGCTGTGAGAACTCAGGCACTGAGCACACTGGGTTAGAAAACTGCTGAGCAACACAATATCAGCACAGGATTTATCTCATATTTCTGTCTCCAGTACGCCCACACTGTATATTGTTAATACTCATTTCCACAGACACTTGTGCTTATCAGTAGCTAAAAGCTCTCCCTAACTTCTACCATTCTAAAACTATTAGTTTGCATTAAATTCAGTTCACTGAAAAAGAAAAGTACACTGTCCTTTTCTCTTATTTATTGAAATTACAGGACCATAGAGCTAATATTCTGGACTTGTTATATTTCTAACTTGGTAGACACTGAGTGAAGACTGTAGGTCTCATTTCTATCACCGAGCTTTTTCTAATTCTGAAGAACTGTGAAATAACAGCCTGGCAATGTCATGTCTCTTACAAAAGCACATGCCCAGTGTCCTGGGGTACAATGCAAAAATGTGTATTCTATCACCATCTGTTGAAATGTGGGAGGGCTGGTGATCCTTATCTCTGTGGGCGATAACCTCTGCTGATGGGCCGTCTGATAAAATCAGGAGGATGATCATAGTTATCTTTTCACAACCCATCCTTCCTCCAGAAGATATATTCTGTTAATGGGCCATTAAGTCCTATTGTGTGACTGATAAGATTACATCATCCCATTGGGAGATGCTCCAGCCAGGGGGAGGAGCCAAGCCTTTCCTACCTAGATAAAAAACTGGGGTTTGGAACACGAAGGCAGCCCTTTCCACTGGATCCCAGAGGAAAATTGGACCTTTTCCACATCATCGCTGGACCTTTGGAGGAAAACTGCACCCTTCTACAGGACCACTGTTTCAACTGAACCACATCTGTCATCCAGGAGGACTGCAGCCACCATTTATACGGACTGCTACTAACACCCTGACTGACAGGGTGTCAGGTTGTATTCTGACTCTGTCGGTGGTTTTTCTTTTGTATTCTTGCATGTATTTTATTTTTTTCTCTTTTTTTTCCTATTAAATTGTATTACTGACTTGGAGTCTCTCACCAGTTTTGCTTTCAAACCAAGACACCCAGTGAGACAGACATTTAATCTTAGGTTGCCATTCATGTACTCTGCAGCATCCACAGTATAAAAGTAGCAGCAGAGAAGATGTGATATATGATCCTCACCTCGATGAGCTGTGCAATGGTTGTCCATCACAAGTAGAAGGCCTGTTCTCAGGCCTATATGAGATGCTGTTTGGACAGCTCTCCTCCTGGACATCCTCCCAGACATCTCTTCTAGAGGTGCTGGCCCAGCAGCGAGAAGCAGGGCAACAGCATCTGCAGCTCTCCTTGCTCCCCTGGCTCCTACCTCCCAACATCACTGGGAGAAGGGGGCAGGAAAGAGCTACTATAATTGGACCCTAAGAAATAAAACTATTTTGAAAGCACTGATAGCTAATAGCAATCAGGAAAGGAATATATATTCAACAGGCAGAATATCAGCCGTCCACTCAAGGCAGCCAACACTTTCTGTCTCATGGACATTTGTAGCTAGGCTGTAATTTTCTTTTCTATTGCAGTCAGTGGTGAAGGAAAATACAAAACACAAATATTCCTCTGAAAGCAATGTGCTCAATTCTCATTGGAATGAGAAGAATAATGTGCAACCTGTGGCCATTAATGACTGCAGGGGACTAATTAACTCCAGTGATTAACTGTTTTGCTTTGACACCGAGACTGCTCTTCTTCGCTGCAGTCATCCAGCGTAACATGTAAGATTTTTAAGGTTTGCTTAGAAATGCTTTCTTTTTGCTACAATCAAAAGAGAAAGGATACTTTCTGACACTTTGCCAAGCAAAAGAGTTTTCAGAGACTTTAATCTGCAGCACTGGAAATGCCAGACCTCTCCATTTCCCTCCCAGCTGCATTAACTGTCCATTTCTTCTCAATTAGGGAGAAGAAATCAATTGGCATTGTCTGTTCCCTGTGCAATGGACTGAGGAATATCACATTATTTATTCTGTACAAGCTGAATGAGGCTGGAAAGATTCATTTCTTCTCAGTCTGCTTTGACAATGTAATTTGTTACATGGCATTTAATTCTACAAGCTAGAATTAATCTAGGAAAATGCAGGGTATCAGAAACTGTCTGCAAGAGATTTCAGTGCCTGAGAAGGACTCGGTGTCCCAGAGCTCCGTGGAGCCTATGCTGGCCCTGTGCACAGCACCAGCAAGTGCATGAACCAGCAAGTCTGAGACAACAGGGTATGAGCTGCATCCCCTTATTTTGAAGTGGACATGCCTTACTCCTATATGATAATTTTGTGGGTCCTTCTGTGGTTGTTGCCACTTGTAGCACGAGTTAGCAGTGATTTGAGTAGTGCAGACAGTGTGCATACCAAGTGTGCACTGAATTCAATGACAGTCTATACTATACCTCCGTTAGTCCAAAGCAATCCATCAATGGGTGAAGCAATACACAAAGGGTCTGGAGACCTGGCTAATGTTTTGGGCCTTGCCCTCAGGCAGGCTCATTTTCATACTTGTCAGCCTGTCTCTATCTTCTGCATCAACTGTAATAGGCATGGGTCAGGATTATCTCTAGGAAGGGGCTGTACAGCACCTGGAACAGTAATGGAAGGAGTGCTTTATATATTTTAGGTGCTGCAGAGGAGAAAACTTGGTCAATTTTTTTCTCTGACTTTACTTGCCCAATCTATTTTTATGGTATAGAATTGATCCAGAAAAGTCAATTTCATGACAGCGAACTGTCCTTTACATAACTTTACTTTAATAATTTCCTAATTCCTTTGTGTTTTCCTGGAATATATTGAACAAAACTGCTTTATCTGTTGTTCTTTCTCTATACTTGGATTTCCTGCCTGCTAGTGCATCTGGAGTTAATCCATGCTAAATGCTTTGTCCAAATTTTGTGTGGATTTACATGGCAAAACACAAGTCACTTTCAAATGGTGCAGGATATAATTCACTGTATCTCTTACAGTTTGCTCTATTTAGGCAATATTACTAGGTGAACTCAAAGACATTGACTAAGATCAGACACAGCTCAAGCAAGCACCAAACTCTGCATACTGCTTTTCCATTTCCTTTGTTTTTTTCCATACAGAAATATATTCTTACTGAAAAGAAGAACCTGTGTAGGACACTGGTACATCACCCGGACATCCCAGAAGGCCCCAATCAACTCACCTCTGCATAAAACATTGCTGACACATGCTCATATGACTTCGCATTTCTTATAGAATTGCTTCCTACTTTTCCAGACCATTTCTCCCATTTGTCATACTCATATTAAAGTCCAAGGTTTGCCTTCAAATTGCTTGCAGCTTCTCCTGGCCTTGCACCAGCTACCTATTTGTAACCTTCACCTTTTTACATCCTTTCAATCACTGTAGAAAATACTGATGTGCCCTGGACCATGGACAGACCTCTGGGCTCTCATGTGATCTGCTTTTCTGGCTTGATATTAAACCTTCACCAATTATTTCTTGAGAGGAGATTTTCAAAACTTTGAGCAGCAGCCTTCCAGTTTATCCAAAAACATGTTACTGTAGTCTGCTTTTAAAAATACCAGGGGAAATACAGGGTCAAACCCTCTACTGCACTCATGCTATCAGACATCTTTTGCTTTTATCCTTTTCATCAGGCTTTTGATACTGTCTGGGAAAAAATACAGTCACTTGGGTTGTTTAATTCTTGAAAAATGTAAATTCATTGTGGCTTCTTTGTACTTATAGGTAGTTTGTTTCTCCTTTTGCTCTAGAAGGTAAATCTAGGCTGGTAGATGTACAGTTTGTGCAGATTTTCTTTTCTCTTAAAGTGTACAGAATAATTTTTTTGCTTTCCAGCTTCAGCAACCAATTCTGTCCACCACAACTTTAAAATGATGATGTTTATTCCTCTGAAACCACTCTGCGCTTTACTGTGTCACATTTGACAGAAAGTAGTGTGAGAAATTCCTGCCTCCTACCACCACTGCACCTAATGCCTTTCTTATCTCTCTCTATCGTGTCTCTTCATCGCTTTTCCTATTCCTGAAACTACCACTTGCCCCCTGTTCCCATCTGTGTAAATAAAATTGTGCTATAATCTTATCAGTTAGAGAACAATGCTCTCCCTCTTCATCTTTGAAGGATTATTTCAACCCAAGGTGCATCATCAGTCCAGTTTGTAGACCATACCTAAGGGAAGACTACATGGAGCAGAGGTGAGGATGAATATGCAAGAAATTCTGCCACTGGGCATCTTCAAAGCCATAAGGTGCTGTGGAAATGCAGCCTCCTCCAAGCACTCTGAGGGCCTGGAGGTGAACATTGTCAGGAAAACACAATCTCAAAGAAGCTAATTACACTAATCTTTTAGTGTAAGAAATCCAAGTTCTTCCTCTTTTGTCTGATGATTTTATTTGTCCTCAAATAACGATTAGTGAAGACTGCTGGATATTTTATTATTTGCTTCATTCTTGGTCCATTCTGCTGCAGACTATCTGCTTGTTGGGTGATTAACCCAATTTTTTCCTAACTGCCCTCTTGCCACCAAACAACTTACAGACTGTTTTGTTATTAACTTCTATTTCTCTTGCAAGCCGAATTTTGGGACTTGTTTGTTGTTGTTCCTTATCTTAATCCTTCTTAACTTGACTGAGTTTCTCCTTTCTGTGCAACTTCCTTGCCAAATATCCCCAGGGAAGCTCTGAAGGGGATCCAGGAAAAGTAGTGGACAATATTCTCTACATAGTAACTCAAGAGATTAGGATCAGAATGTTGTCCTGGATCTACTGGATAAACAAACTTGGTATATACCTCTCTGCTGACCTGCTGAAGGACTGCAAAGGAGTCCAAATCTACGAGTGAACCTATCTCCAAGTTTGCAACTCTACCTGTAATTAGAGCTAAAAGCATTTTTAGTAGGAAGAGTGGGCTGCCTTTTAGATGAAAATAGGATTTGGTCCTGGGAGGGAAGCATGTCAAGGAGAGAAAGGAGCTGTCTCTTCCTCCAATCCTGGTTCTTGTATTGCACTGCTTGTTTCGTAAGTTGCACTGTTCATGGTTGCTATGGTATCTTCCGTTCTCCCCCATCAGTCTGTGACATGGTCGAATCCTTCCTTTCGCCCCTCCCCTTTGGCAAGGACCCATTCCTTTGTAACTCTTAATCTTGCCCTTCACCATTGCCAGGTTTTAAAAAGGCCCAGCTAGCATTAAGAACACACTGCATTTTAAAGGAAGCAACACAAACCAAAACCAACCTAACNTTTCTTTCTTTCTTTCTTTCTTTCTTTCTTTCTTTCTTTCTCTCTCTCTCTCTTTCTTTCTTTCTTTCTTTTTCTTTCTTTCTTTTATTTCTTTCTCTCTCTCTCTCTCTGTCTCTCTTTCTCTCTTTTTCTCTCTTTTTCTCTCTTTCTCCTCTTAGCATGTGGATGACACAATAAACTGTGGACCATTTTTCCTATGGGAGAAAAGAGCCTCCTTGAGTTTTTTTACCTTTGTCTATGAGGATTTCCCATCCACCTCTGCTCCAGAGCTAGCCAGAGGGACCGGAGAGAAAAGGGAACTACCTCACCTGGTCCCCTATGCAGAAGAGCACCCAAATATCTAGCAAAGCTTGGCAGCTGGGAGAACAAGTGCTGGGCCACTATAGCCTGTCTGTGAGGCTATTAAAAAACCACTGTGTGTGGAAACATAAGCCTGTAATGCTGCCAAGTTAAGCGAGACCTGTGGCATGATTAATTTCCTGACCACTTATTTATATATTATTATGAAGCTGCCTGTAATATGACAGCTTTGCTCTCTTTTCTGGTATAGTGAGCCATTACTGATGAGAATATGAATAGCCAGCTTTTCTCTTTCTTACCCTTTCTTTCATTCTAGAACTGGTGAAAATCTACGGAAGGTCTTGTGACATGGAGGCATTGTGCTAGTTCCTCTTTGGTGCAAACTGTTGTGGTGTGAGCTGATGTCAAATGTGCTGCCTCAATTTACAGCAGCTGTCAGCTCTGCACTCTCCGATGTCCAGGAATGGCACATCTGCAGCAGGAGTCAGGAGTGGGTGAGCAATGGTCCAGCACAGATGGCAGGGAGCCAGTAACCCTGGCAGATACAGACTGCTTCCAGCAGCAATGCTGGAGTATCTCCATATAACAGACCCAGAGAGACCCAGAGAGCCAGTCTGGCCTGGCTTGTTTATTGAGGTGCAGAACCCCACTGAGTACCCCCACTGCACTGTGCTGTACCTGGGCTGATAACTCTCCCCGAGACTGATGTGCAGAAGACAGCAATAACTAGCTTGGAACACACAGAGCCAAAGCAGAGTGACAATGAATTTGATCTTTCTTCCAGACCTGAGCTGACTCCATACAAAATCAGTTTGCAGAGCACAGTGGAATTACTATGATATGTCCACTGGCACTGCGAAGAGCTGCTTTAAGTTAGCTGTATGTATTAATCTGAGATAACATGCTTCCACATAAGTCAAATACCAAATTGATCAGGCAAATATCCACACTGCTGGATCTATATCCAGTGTAGCTAGCTCATCCATAGTCGATTGCAGTCTGATTTCTGAGAAATCTGAATTAACTGGACCTTAAAAAGCCAAAAACACAGCAAAAAAAATTCCCTAAGGTATTTGGCCTTGTGAAAAGCATAAATATTAGTTTGTTACGTTTTAGCTGCATTTTGCTTGCAAGATAATCTCTTGCTCCTTAAGTCAGAACTCACTTTTAAAAAGGGGATGAGTAATGCATATTTTACATTGATGGAACATATTCCATTGGGAATCTCAAATTATTTTGCAAACACTAAAGGATAAACCTTTCCAATAGACCTCAGAAGGAGATAATTATAAAATCATAGGCATTTTATAGATGGCAAACCTGAGGGACCTGTTTTGTTCTAGGACCCACAGGACAGTCTGCACAAATCTGAAAAGGCACACAAGGCTCCTCAGATTTCTAGCATATTCTGCCTTGCTTCAGGCTTAGACACTACTTTTCTGACATATTTACATTGACATATAATACTTGTTTTTTCTGGATGATAAAGAGCTAATTCTCATTTAAACAAATGATTTTTCCTATAAATCAGGAAGCAGGCAGCATTTCCTCCAGCTGTCATTCAGCAATTACACCATTTGGAAATGGTACCCAGTGATCTGTGATAGTGTAATTCTTTTGGAGTATGAAAGTACCTCCAGAGTCAGGCTTCATTAGAAATGCCCAGTTGACTGCCAGGGACACAATTCAAACAGGCTTATGCTGGATTGCTGCTATAGTTGTACACATGAATCGAACAGTCAAACGTACAAATGACCCAATCTGCATTTGCAAAGCTAAACCGTGCAGCTCTAAACCCATTTTCTGGCCTAAAGAGTGCTACATGTGAAGTATATAACCAGAAAAACAGTTCCTCATGTGCCCTCAGAACACTGAGCAATATTAATCTATGGAGCTCATCTGTATTTGCAGACTGTCAGCTCAAAACTCAGGGCATTATTGTGTCAGGAGCACACCTTAAACATTTTGAAACTTTTAAGCATGAAGTGTTTCGCATATCCACAATAAACTCATTCAGAGGACAAAACTAGTACTTAAAACCCGTGCCAGAGCACCTCAAAGTCTCTCCACTGACTTGAAATCAGGCTTTGATTTGCAGGGCTTTTTTTCTAGCCTTGTTTAACATGGGACAAAGCCCAACCAGACCGAGGAAGTGACAACAGAAGAATCTCATTGTGTTATCACTCAAAATCTTATTTATTATATAGTCATTTTCTTCTAAGAGGGAGAAACCTGAGAGGTATTTTTAAGACCGAAATCAAAATCGTTGCACATGTGAGCAGCTGAGAAAAGCAGATTCCTAGTCAGACAATTGGCCTGGGAACACTGAACCTGAAGAAACCTCAGGTTTCTCTCCTGAGCTGAATTCTGCTTTCCTAGGTGTTCTCCAGCAGAAAATCACACCAATTTTTGCCTTCCAAAAATCTGTGTGCAGCTAATGTAAAACCCTCTGGCCAGACACCAAAAAATGCAGCTTGCCAAAAATAAACCGATTATAAGCTGCTGCTCCATCCTGTCAAGCAAATACACTAGATACCCCTCTGCAGAGCTATAAAATTGATTGAATGTGTTTGGAAAGGTGGAGCAAGTGGACAGTAAACTTCACCAAAATCTCACTGAAAGAATATGAAAGAGATGGATACAGAAATATGAATAAATACAAAAAAATGCAATCTAGAAATACGTGTTTATTCATTTTACTTGTGCAGACATTAATTACCTTTCTACCTCCATTAGAGGAATCAGTGTGACTGTGGAGCACAGGAGAAAGGAATGCTGGATGTCTGGGTCACATGTGAAGTGTGGTTCCGTGCTGTCCAGCAGTGATGCTGAACCAAGGACCCTGAGTAAACTGTGCCAGTACCAAAGCTCATCTTGATGCCCAGTGTGAGCCCTTCTGCACAGGAAAGCAGCTGATTTCAAGTAACTCCACAGCAGTGCACAGATACCCACAGGCCCTTTGGCAGTGGCACAGCTGTTGCTGCCTGTGCTCTCGGATGACCAGGAAGGGCTGTGATCCCAGGGTCCCAATAGCTATTTTGTGGTGACAAGAAATGTCTTTTAAAAGCAGTGCAGTTCTGCAGGTCTTATACAAACTCAATGGGGAAGAAAAAGGAAGGATTTTGTTCCATGTCATATGATAAGAAGTGCAATACATTACTATTAATAATAATGTCTGGATCACATTGAATTATTACCTTATGCCTGGCTTTAATTTCCATTTCAAGTTTTCATTTATTTTTCACTTCACTAAGTCTACAAAATTAATATGGCATTAGACACATCCATTAGAAAACAAATTCTGACTCTGAGGGGAAGTGTGATAGGACTTTTGGGAGGGGCAGGTTGAATCTCCTTAACCTTGGTCTACAGGTATGTGAGTATCCTGTCAACTTTACTTTCAACAGCATTATATGCCTGATAAGCATCACTCTTGGAAATTGGCCCAGCTATCACACTGCCTACTCACACACACTCATTTCTTTGGAGAGCTGACTTCTGAGTTTGCAGATATTTCAAAGGGCTCCTTTGATTCAGTCCTCCCTCTTAAAAACCATTTTAATTTTCTTTAATCACTCTTGGAGGTAGGAGGCAGAGGCAGGTTTTGCCCCTTAAAGGGTGTGTTGCGTGTCTGATCGAGCAGCACAAGGGTTGAGTTATTCCACGGCAAGTCAGGTTAATCAAAAAAGAAATTTCCATTGTGGAGGTGAAAGAGGTATTTTTAATCCATTAGGATGCTAGTTATGATTACTATATGAAACAAGTAATCTCTACTGACAGAGCTTCAAACAATGTGTTGGGCAGCCCAGACCTTAGTCTAGGTAAAGCTAGATGTATTTCTTCTCATGCAAATAAAGTTTGTTTCTCTTTTGATGAAGCTCCTTGATTTTAATCTCGAATCCCTTTTCAGAGGTGCAATTATTCAGAGCCTTGTTTACCAAGTTCCTTACTTGAAACAAGCAACAACTTTGCCAAGAGTTCTCCCTCTTTCCTCCACATTATGAGAATTTGGTCCTTCCCTGCTAAGCCACAGTGAGTTTTCCAGGGGCTTTTTGTGGAAGGTGGCATCGGTCCAACCCCAAGGGCATTTCTGTTGAAAATGTGTATTATGTACAAAATGAAAGTCACTCATCTTTGAGGAATCCAGCCCAACCCAGCTTTGTCTCAGGCTGCTATTTAGTGATGAACAAAAGTGAAGCTCAGACTTCTCTGCTGCACAGTGAGCAGATCAGGACCACATAGTGCTTCCAGTCCTGCTCAGGCTTGAAACTTGGAGCTGAATGCACCATTTGCATATGTCCCAAAACCATAATAGATAAACATCTTCCTGATACTGCATAGCAGAGGCACTATATCAGGGGGGCCTTGAAACCTCTCAAACTGAAAAAGGGAGAGTGTATTTACTCAGATTTCAAGCATAGAAGTGCTTTTGCCCATTCCACCTACAAATACATCTCAACTTGGACCTGCCACCAGATGCATGGGTATCACAGCTGAAGGACTGATGTCTCACATCTCTCCTTGCAAACAAGAGATGCTATTCTGCTTTTTTTCTCCTGCTAAAATTTACAGCCCAGTTAAAGACGTCACCTTCCGTGAGCCCTTACACTTGGACTGAAGTGAGCACAGGTGAAATAAAAAGAACTTTGCTCGTATGGCAAGTAATTTTTTGTTCTCACTTGCTTTTTTATTTATCTACTTATTCCTGCTTTACATTTTCATTCCCTTTCTTTCCTTTTCCATGTGTTTCTCCTCACTCTTCCTTATCACTTTGGTAGCAGTCCCTTTCTGATAGTTTTTCAGGTTAAATTTCATTCCTTAAACACAAACACAAGTAACTGGATTCCTCTTGGTCTTGATACTACTTGAAGGGTAGGCAGGAGCTGCTGCTTGTTCCTCAGGGTTTCAGCTTCCCTCTGCTTTACTTGAGGAGGATGTTGGTGAGGAAGAGAAGAACCAGCAGCAGCTGATGGTACTGCTGTGGTCACAGCAAACAGCTGAAGCTATGTTGAAGTAGGGTCAACATGAGAACACTTTTTGGCATGTGCTTCAAGGTGTTTATAGTTGTCATGTTCAATTAATCTAGCTTTATTTATTCTTATTGCTCATTTTGCCTACAATATATTATGATAAACTAATGAAATGACAGGGGCAGACAAAATTATGCCCAAAATTAAACACAGCTGATCTTCCCACATACACAAAGTCACTTTCCCACTTTGCCCAAGTCTTGCTATGGGCAGTAGCAATCCAAGGGAAAAGAGAAGAGCAGACCTCTCAAAACTAAAACCTCTTTTTCCTATGCCCTGGGGAGGGAACTGTAGAGCCACAGATAACTACTCGCTGCCCAGCACACTGGTTTCCAGAGACTTGGTGGTAGCAGTGAGCAAAAGGTTCAGATACCAAGCACTTAGCTGGTATTCAGAGCTAGAAAAACCTCTTTTCTCTATAACTGTTCCCAATGCCTAGCCCTCCAGCAAGAGCAAAGTGCCACAGGCACACTGGGATGTGTCAGCACGAGGAAAAGGAGATGCAGAGGAACAACACTAGCTCAGACATACTTTGCTTTGGGCCACATGCAGCCAAATCGGGGCACTGGAGGGAACTGCAGAGCCCAGCTGTCCTAGGGCTTCACCTCTGCCTGCCTACCGTTGCTGTTCCTGTACAACTCCTAGAAGAGCTCCAAGAACAAGATGCTGGTGATGCTCAGGTTATTTAACCCCTAGCATGGCCCTTGATATGTCAGAGCAGCAGATCACTGGTGTAGCCCACAGGTGGGAAGTTTGGTGACACCTGTTCTCCTGCCAGCACACCACCCCTGTGCCAGACCAGACAGCTCTCCCTGTCTCACCTGGCAGGCAGCAAGGCCCTGCAGTGCAGCCTGCTATCAGCACTTGGGTGCAGCTGAAACCTTTCTTGTTTCAGTTTACACACCTCACACCTCCAGAAATCTACTTGCCAGTTGGTATAGACTGCTTTTACAGCTTCAAAACCTCAAACTGGAACTGCTCTGAACCTATTGACTTCAAAGGATTACCTGATCTCATGTCAAAACCATGTGAAAGTGCTGAACTTTGTCAGATCCCTCAAAAAAAAAAAAAAACCAACACCAAAAATCCAACCAACCAACCAACAAAAAAAGGCAAAAAAACCCCAAAACAAAACAAAAAAACCCATAACCCAAATTTCTAATTCATGACTGAACAGAGTTTCAACCAAAGTTAAAAAATTTCATTGTTAAATTTGAAACCAGATGATTTTCGCATGGGTTAATTCAAAAATATCTGTACAGCATCAATTACTTGTAACTATTCTGTAAAGCACATCTTTATACTTTGGATTTATCTGCTGCTGAGTGAAGGGTATGTGAAATAAAAATGTACTATTAAGACTAGTTTTTAAAATATCTTCTTAGAAATTTAGCTACTCATGGATTTTTGGACAAATAGGATAAGGAAGAACAACAACAGCAAAAGAGGCAGCTGGCAGCTGCCTGAGGAAGAGCTGCAAAGCTGGGAAGAGCATTAATGAAAGTTAGGGCAAAGAGTGAAGGGCCGAACTTTACCAGAAGAAGACACGGGAATAGGAAAATACAGGACAATGCTACACAGTAGCCCTCGACCAGAGAAAAGCCAAAACTCTTCGGCATCCAGCACAAAAGACAGGCTGGAAGATTTTCTTTCTGCACTTCTAGTGAAATAAGTGATTCCTTCATTTAAGTGGGTAAAAAAAAGAGACAGCCGGATAAAAAGTGTAAACGAAATATTATCCTGCAGAACCTCAGCAGCTTCATTATTCATGGCTCTACACCCTGCTTTCCATGGAAAACATTGCCAGTGGCCCAATTTTTATTGAAACAACTCTGCAAATGGAGGTCAGCACAAAAAGAGAAATCTGATGAAACTAGAAGCATTTTAGATGACAGCATCTTCCCTCATTTTGAGTGAGAGGCATTGTAAAGTAGTGGAGGCTTTCTTCTTGCTCATGTAACACTTGATCCTCTAGTGGAAGGTATCTTGTGCAGCAGTTCATCACCAAGGGCTACTATTCAGAGACACGACAGTAATATTTTCAGCAAAAAGCAGCAAGGGGTTGGTTTATGATGCCTGCTCATTTTCCTGGGCTCACACTGTGCCTCATTGTGCCATGCTCAAGCTGCCTGGCAGAGAGGCTGCTGTACAGCAAGCAACAGGGAGGAGAGGGTGAGAAGACATGATGCTGATGTGGAGACAGCTTTTCAAGTGGCAGAGCTGGAGCCTGGAGGCAGGGATAAGGACCATGTCCTCACAGGGAACTACACTGATGTCCCCTGGTTACACTGACATGAAAGGAGCTGTGCCACTGTGTTCAGTTACCTCTGTGGAAGCAGCCCATGAGATTTCCCTCATTTGAGAATAGGCAGCAGTTTCACCTCAGCAGGCACAACCCTATATGTGTGTCTGAGGTCTGAAGGCTTTGCCAGGCTCTCAGCTGCATTTCCATGCCTTCACAGGCAGCTCCAGTCAGCAGCTCCTTTTGCCCAGGTGGCATGTGCTGTGCCACAGCCCTGATAGCCAGATGTTAGCTTTTAGGAGGTGTCCTGGAAGACAGCCATGTTCCGTCTTGCATGCAGTGGAGAGATCAACACGCTTTTCTACAGGCATGCACAGGGAGTGTGATTTTTCAGGAGATCTGTGCCCTGCCAGCTCGCCCTCCACCAGCAGTACTGTGCCATGGCCCTCCTCCACTCAGCCTCCAGGGAAAGGGAAGAGACATGAGAAACTCCCAGAGGACGGGCACAGAAATGCAGACTCCTTTATGGCTTTATGATGGTGTAAGAGTCAGTCTGAAGTTTCCCTCATTTGCCTCACAACCATCATAAGAAGACCCTGAGGACCCCCACACGGGCTGACTCTGGACAATGGTTTTCTGGCCTGGTCGAGGTGGATGCTTGCCAAGGGACTGTTTGCAGGTGCTCACTGTACTTCATGGTACACTGCTCTCGAGCAGGCACTAGCTGGAGCAGCAGGTTCTGTATACCTGTTTCTTGGAGCAACCCTCACAATAGTCCATAAATCTC
>VZTT01075760.1:23753-48084 GCA_013400855.1 Buphagus erythrorhynchus
AACTCATCTACCTCACTCTGTCTGCTCATCCTGCTCATACTTCATCATTCTTCTTTATTAAGGTTTTATGGGAGACAGTGTCCAAAGCTTTACTGAAGTCCAGGTAAAAAAAAAATCACTTCTCTCCCATCATCTACCAGATCAGTGATTTCTTCATAGAAATCTACGAATTTGATTGAGCTTGTCTTCTCCTTGATGAATCTATGCTGACTATTCCCAGTAAATTTATTGTCCTTCATACGCCTAGGTATGTTTTTTAGGATTAGTTTCTTCAGCATTTCAGCAGGAATGAAGATTATTTTATCTACTTAGTTAATTTAGATATTTCTAAAATATGCTTATTTTATGTAGAAATGGTTTGTGTGTGTGTGTATAATTTTTTTGAATATTATTATTTAAATATCATTATCATATATTTTCTGCACAAATAGCCATGTCATTTATGAAAACATGTATCATTTTTATACATTATATATGTGGTGAATGGAACCTCACTCCTCTTGTAGAGTTTCCTTTATGTGCAACTGCCAAAAAAAAACCCCAATCATCGGAGCATCACTTAAGCTACAAAGTAGAAAAATAAGTGATTGCATATGAGATTTGGCTAAAACAGAATGCATGTGAAAGTGAATATAAATCAGATCCTTATCTTTATTGATGTATCTTGAAGGCAGAGTGTGAAACATCTGAAATTGCAGGGATTTGTCTGACAGGGTTTATTACCTGCATCTCTAATGTGCCAGACAGAAAAGCATACAGGAAGCTCTGCACTGTCCAGCCAGTCCCTAAGACACTCTACACAGCATCCATCGTGTCCTTTGTTGGCAACTTGAATTAATCTTATCTGCTGCTTCCTCACACCTCCGCTATGGCCAGTGTCAAAAACAACACCTGTGGTAAGTGTCTCCAGTTGTCATCTCTACACAAAATCATCATGGCAAGGGCAGAGGGGAAAGCTGAAGGCTTCATGAATTTTTCAGCCCCTCCAAAACACTTAAACACTTGCTATTGTGTCAGTTCATGAATAGGTCATACCTGGTGTGTCCCTAGACTGTTGCCATGGGCACTGCTGCAAGTAATACTATGACAGGTGGATAATCAGACCTTGAACCTTGTCCACAGGCTCACTCTAGCAGGAGTGCAGAGGTAGTCCTTGTTCTGTCTTTGGCCTGGCCCTCAGGGATTAGTGACTCAAAGGAGTCTGTTTTAAGAACTTCAGCTTATGAGGGTGGAAAAGTCATCCCAGGTTTACATTTTTATAAAGTTACCCTTATAGCTTAACTCTTTGAAAGAGTGTGAAACTCTGGGCTAAGTACAGTTGGAGTCTAGACCTTAAGGCCAGAAAAGAAAAAAAAACAGCAAATCAATCATGAATCATTCTGTACTGTAAAGTTTCTTTTGAAAAAGGCTCTGATCAGGAGAGATGAGAAATAACTGCATGGTATTAATATACTCTCTCTCAGGATATAGCAGTAATAAGTTACAAATCAATGCCTTGGAAAAAATCATAGTTCAATAACATCTCAAGGTAATGAACTGGGAAGGTTGTCACTATACCTTAAAGGAATATTATGTATATATTTCAGGAGATTTTCCAGTTCTCAATCTGAACCTAAGCATAAGGACTTTCAGTCACAGAGATTAAAAAAACCCAAGATTACTTAATTATACTGTGTAGTAAAAATGAGTCAAGTCTTGTATTTCTTCTATTCTGAGACAGAGCTGTTGGGCACAAAAGTTTCTGGCTGCAATACAGGAACGTTCTTACCTCCATGGGGTAAGAAATGTTTTAAATTCACTGATACAAAGACTGGTTCAGATAAAACTTTGCACCCATAATAACAACCAGAACCAAGACCAAACATGATCTTTTAAATCCATACTCATGCAGACACAGTAAATGTTTCTTATGAAGCAGCTTCTTTCCTACACATGACAAATTTTATTTGAACACACAAATAGTATTGATATTTGACTGCTCATCTGGTCTAGTCATAACTCTGTTCCATTACAGTGCTGTTTTTGAAGCAAAACATCACGTGGCCTTGCATCTGGAAATTGACAAATAAAGCAGAAATTAATGGAATATACATTTGGGGATGTCTTTGAGCCCATTAGAAGCACACCAGTTGCCATAGTCCTGCTTTGCTGCTGGAATCTATGTTGCTCTACTAGTATCAAATACTCTGTGAAGTCTGTATTCTCATTGGTCTGAAAAACTGTTGTATTCAAAGTATCTCTATCTCTCTTTTTGATATTTTTGGCTCATGAGCATAGGATCATAGAATAGAATCACAGAATCGTAGAATGGCTTGGGTTGGAAGAGAATGGTTACCAAATTGCCCTTCTTCAATACAATAAAGATTTCTTACCACAAAGCATGCAAAACCACTTAGTAGTGGTTAGGTTGACAATACGATATATTTCCTTTTTATCAGGCTGACTAATGTTGCCCCTTTGGACTTATGTGTCAATGTTTATTCAGAGTTCATCCATTTTTCCCTAAAAAGTAAGAAAAGTGTAGTCTTGCTGGCCTTTGAAACAAGGATTTTCTGATTCATAAGAATAAAACCTGATAAATTGTCTTTAATGTCCGCCTGCCTGTGAGTCACTGGTTACATTTTTCAGCAAAAGGAAGAGAAAGCAGATGTAAAGAAAGTTCATTGTTTTGGAGAAATCAACCAATATTTTGGTAGTTCAGTGACTCTGGCATATGCAAACCACTCTGTATTTGTATTATAACTTGCTAATCTGTTGTTGGCAGTCTGTTTGAAACAGACAGATTCTTCACTCAAATTATCTGTGGATTTCTAACTCCTGAGTCATTTTTAAAGCCTATGCTAGCACACTAATATGCAGGAAAATAAAGTTATAGAAGAAACAAGCCTGTGTATATTGCCTTTGTGACAGTTTCCTGACAACTTTTCTGAGTGAAAACCAGAATTTTGTATCAGTTCATAAACATGTAGCAACAGTTTCTGAAATTAAAAATTCAATCTATTTCTCTCTTTTCTAACATTTCTTTAGTATTTTGTGAGATAAAAGCATAAACATGGCATATAATCTGGTATTTATCCCATGTAAACAAAAAGTTTCTAAAATTTCCAGTGACAGGGTAAATCTATTCAAAATATAACCTTTCATAAAACTTCGTGCTGGTGTCAAATATTCTTAAGACAGTCATGCAATTGCTGTTTTCTGTCATGTAGTGGCAAAACCCTCAAATCTTTTTACATCAATCTAGTGGGATTTATCTTTTCTTTAAAATATTTGTAAGGCAATATAAATTGTGTTTTATTTCACTTCCGACTAAAGTATATATGAAATATTTTCGATTTATTTCACTACGTTAGGAAAGAATAAGTACATACTTGACTAACTCCATCAGTAATTCATTTATTTACATGTCTAATTGCTAAAAATATTTGGACATTATTACTCTCACTGATCCCTTTGTGTTGCACATTATAACAAAGTTGCTAATAACTCATGCCCTGAGTGCACTCAAGTAGCTACAATCAGATGAACTCTGATTGTGCACTGCCATCCATTGTTCAGTGAAACATTTTAGACTAAAAATCACACAAAATTCCTGAGAATTATTATCAAGCCACAACTCAATATATGTTATGGTGGTCCCAAATCCCTTGATTCTAATATAGGTGGTGTGACTACTTTAAAAGCTCAGAAAGGAGGATTCAGTAGAAAAAAAAGACTAGACTGAAAATAGTGAGGCAGGAACTCAACTCCTTTTACTAACCTCTTGTTTAAATCTGACAAGTCACTTGATATATTTACCATTCCTTTGTTTGTGAAACAGTGAAAAGATCCTTTATTTTGAAGGCTTATGGCAACCTTCCATAAGGAAACTAAGTGAGGTGCTTGCATAATCAGATGGTTAAACTGTCTAATTCCGGAGCATAATAGGGCAACAGTTTTGGGGGGTGTGTGGGGGGGAAAATGTCAGTGTAGTTGTTATTTGCAGCACACAAAAGTCCCTGTTAAAGTCACTGATGACAACACAGGTCAGAATGACTAAACAAAGGAGGATTTGCAACCTGACTGGCATTCAGCTGTCTTTGCTTGACTAATTTCTCTTTTTCTCACCGGGCATACTGCATTTCTCCTTCCAAGAGATCAATGCAAACTCACACAGATCATTAGCCCAGATGAAAAATAGTTTGACAAGCAATGAAATACTTCCAGTGATATGACAATGGCCTATTTGTGCGTGCTGAGCCTGAAAATATACAGGCAGGACAGAAGTGGGAAGGAAAATGATTCAGCCAGTGATGCTCACAGCTTGCAGAAAGTTGTCAACTTGATCCATATAGCACGTCTGAGATCTGTGAGTAAGCATCATGCAAGCAATGATAATCCTTCACTTAACAGTTGGATGACTCACAGAGGAGAATTTTTCAATAGATCCTTCCCTGACAGTTACTAATTTGCTTGCTGCACTTCTCTGGCACAAAGGTTTTAAGTCAACTCTGCAGCTCTTAAAGGTCATATAAAATGAGCAAGAGCAGACAACTCTGCATCTATTGGTGGTGCCAGTATCACAGTATGGAATGAGCAGTTGTTGCAGCATAGCTTTGAGACCAATATATTTCCAAATTGGAGTGTGTACGGAGGAGATATATAGTGGTAGACATCAACTTGCAGGAGCAGATTCCAAACTACTGAAAAGCATAGTTAGACAATATGGTTAGAAGTGTCTACAGAAAACAGAATTCTTCATTTCTCTTGGACTTGTGATTTCAGAAAAAAATTTTCCAGCAAAGAAAGTTGATGCTGAGATTGAAAGATTGAAACTTAATTCTGAGTTGTTTTATAGAAATTTTCTATCTGATTAAAGAAGAGGTTTTCCTACAATATACTGCATATGCATGTTGTTTGAGACAGCTGGAGATAGTGCTTATGCTCTATTATGTATGAAAGAGTTTGTGATATGTAGGCTTACATTAAAGTATCAGACTTTGCTAATATCTACAAAATGTTTCAAAAGAGAAATACTTTCTGAATTTGATTTTATCTATATGGTCACTGACGGCACATAAATTTATCCATGAAAAATCTGAAGGCAGAGCCACTGATTCCCTATATGGACCTGTAGAATAATTTGTTTCTAAGACAAGTGTTTTGTGAAAAGATTATAGTGGGAAACTGGTAAGACAAACCATTTCCAGACATAGCATCAGGCAGAGTCTGCTTTATAGTAATGTAATAATGGCAAGATAGGAGGAATGTAGATGGTGTTTAAGTGCACAGTCTACAAGAGTAATTTTGTTTTATTAGGGGCATACTTTTTGTATCTATCTCAGATACTGTTTCCATATTTCACTGAGTTGTTACAAAGTATGGCTCACTATTGTTCTATACAGCCCTTAATAACAAATATAGGCTATGATGACTTCTAACAGATTCCTTATCTAAGGAAGTTGCATATGTTGCCTCAGAAACCAATGGAGAAAAATTGGCTCTGCCAGGAGACAAATTTTCCTTTAATAACACAAAATGAAACCCCTTCTCCCAGGGGTTCTTGCTGCTGCTAGCAGCTTCAGGATATTAAAGGTACATAGAAATTAGATGTAGCAAATCAGAGGTCCCCTGCATGACAGTTGAACCCATTGCACTCTGCCTTCTGAAAACTCACAAACCAGTTTGACTTAATCTCTCAAGCTGAACAGAAACATGCTTAATATTATCAGTATTATGACCAAATAGATGATGTTGGGATGCCTGTTGAACTAGGTTTCTCATGTTGTGAAACCAGATCTAAAACTGTTGCTTTACTGCTTCTATCATCCCTGATTAATATTTTAATTTTTTACAATTTTTTTTTTCTCCTCAGTGAGCATTCAGAAAACAAACAGTAAGAGTTAAAAACAAGTAACAGCCATTTCAGGAATCATTATATTTTTCATTCTGCTTTTACTGCCTATTGTTAGAAGGACTCTCCCCAGTCACTAAAGAATGCAAGAGTGCAGTTTCAAGATAAAATGTTGAGGAACTCTACTACTAATTCCTTTCTTTTAAACATTTTTTCCTTTTCATGTACATTGCCTTCATTTCAGTCCATGTGATAATTTTTACAGTTCTTTTTCTATTTTCCACCTTTAAATTTTTAAATGTATTATTTACAAATAAAATGGTAAATCAAATGTTTTACTCAGGCCCTTATACTGTCCTACAGTGTGTCTGTGAGGGGTGGCCTCTTCTTGGGGCTGGGATGGCACCTAAGGACACTTCCTGGGATGAAGTTCCCTCACCCCACCCTTCCAGCTCTCTGGGTGTTTTACTGCTGGGCATCCATGAGTGCCTTTGACCCTGAGGATGAAGTGAACCCATCCCCTGGGTACCCCTGGGTGAGAATCCAGCGTGTGTTTGCAAGTGCAGTATGTCATCATTCTGGTCCATGCAGTAACAAGATCCCCAATGGGTACACCAAATCTATCACCTGTCAAATGCCTTTGGCATGTCACGATGATCACCCTTGTTGTTGGTTAGTTTTGGTTTTGTTTGCAAATTAAAGTTTGTCTGAGGATGTGGTCTGCATGTTGGTTCCATGCACCTCACTGACAGCTTACCATGGGATTACAGCCTCCCTCAGGCACATCCAGCTGCTGTGGCATGAAGTCCTTCCCGGGCTGCAGGTGGGTTCTTGTTCCCCCATGGTCCTCCAGGGACAGAAGTGGCCGGGTTGCCTCACCTCAGTCTGCTCCATGGGCTGCAGGGGAACCTCAGCTCTGGCAGCCGGAGCATCTTCTCCCCTCCTTCCTCACTGACCTGGGTGTGTGCAGGGATGTTTCTTTCACATATTCTCATTCCTCTCTCCAGCAGCAGCTGTGGTGGTTTTTTACCCCTTCTTTTTTTTTTTTTTTTATCCCTTCTTAAATGCATCATCCCAGAGGTGCTATCACTGTTGCTGAGCTCGGCCTCTGCCAGTGGTGGGTCCAGCTTGGAGGCAATGGCTCTGCAGGACATGGGGGAAGATCCTAGCAACTTCTCACAGAAACCAACCCTGTATTTCCCCAGCTACCAAGGGAATTTTCATGTCAATTCAATTCAAACTTAAATTTATATTTCAGGGAGCACAAAAATTTACTTTTTGTTTAATGTGATCGTTCTTTTAAAACTGAACGCTGATTACTATTTTCAGTTTCTTAAGCTTTATCAAATCCTCCTTAAACATTTTGCTAACTGTAGAATGATAAAGTCATTCAGTCTAGGAAAGGAAACAAATACTAAGGCTCATTATAGGAGTAATATATTTATCATCCAAATGACAGCAAGAGCTGTAATTTTTTCTCTGTTTTATTAGTCAGCCTGGCTCATTGCTATTTCATGAGAAAATGTATTGCAGATAATACCACATACAATCTGACATAAGGCTCCAGACAGCTGTATCTGCTTAGAAATTAGCTCAGATTAATGTGGGGATAATTGTTGGAACTCAGTTACATGTTTTTGCTAATTAAGGATTGAGGAAAATGCCATAGCAGAGACAGTACATTTGTTAACAAGAATACACTTGTTACACTAATGATTTAGCTTTCCCATTGACCTCTGAAAAGGTTAAAATGCTCGTTTTTGGTGGTAAAAAGAGTTTGTCTTTATCTTGTTTAAAAGAAAGAAACTATATTTCATCTCACTTAGAAATATGAGGAAACAAGTAACTGATGATTCCATATGTTACCTAAAATTAATCATAATTTTTATGCATTATAATCCTTGTTCTCATATTTTGTTATCTAGATTTAGAAACTAAAAAACATAAATTCATTTTCTTGTGTGATTCCATCTTATATGAGTCTCTTCATAACTTTTGAGTCCTCCTAAAACAATATAAACAAATTTAACAAAGAAGCAGTCTCAGGCCTACATTCAATATTGTGTCAGGTATATAACTTGTATATATCAATTAAAACTGTTGCACAGAATGAGTTGGTGACCTCTATCAAAGATAAATGCAAATGTAATGTAAACATAAAAATACATAATAAATTAAAACTTCTTATTTTTAAATTTAAATTAAGGTCATAATTTGCCTAAAATTCATTTAAGTAACATATCCTTGAACTCCCTGTCTTATCTTGTCCACATGAACAAGTTACCATCTTTCCTTCTTAAAGCTCAATTAAATCTCATTAAATTTAGCTAACACAAGACTCAAAGTCACTAATGATTTTGAACACTATCTTATGAGCAGAGTAAGCCTTAAAGTAACGATCATTTTACTCTGAAAGTAGCTCAGTTGTTTAGAGCATGGTGTTAATAATGCCAAGGTTGCTGGTTAAATCCCAGTACAGGCCATTCACTTAACAGTTGGGCTTGGTGATCCTTGTGGGTCCCTTCCAACTCAGACAATTCTGTGATTCTGATTAGCATGACCTTGATCTGGCTACTGTGACTATTCCATCTGGCCAGTCTTAAGAATGGATATTTTTCTGAAATTTCTAGAACCATATTCTGGCTGTGTAATGTCCTTACTGGTCTTGCAATCAAACATTTTCTTTTACTGAAGAATTTTGCTGTTTTTATTGGTCTATTGAAACCAATAGATTTGGGTCTGCATCACTATTTTAATTAATAGTTTTTAATATTTTTATGCAACAATCATAAAGTCTTTGAGCCATTCTGTCTATCAAATAAATTTGTTCATGTTTGCAGACCTCTTTAATAATGACCATGGCCTTTCAGAAGCAATATAACGGAAAAAAAGAAACACTAGCCATACGACTTCCTAAGTACTGATCCTACTATAAAAATGTTGGAAATTTGACTTCGAAGACTATGAGACATGAATGGATGATGTATTTGTATGATTATTCTGAAGTGGTAGGATGATAAAATTCAGATAGTAAAGCAGAGAATCAGAAGATGCCATTTCTTTGCATCAGTTACCAGCCACATAAGTAATGTGACTATTTGGACCTACTTTTCCAGTATATAAAACGGGGATTTCAGTTTAATTCAACAGATTATTTAAAATATAAACTCTCTGTGAATTTTAAAGCATTTTCTTAATGAGTGTTACATAAGTTTACAGAAGATATTGTCTAAAAATTGAAACAGTTCAGAAATCTGACATTTCAGAACATATTTGCATTCAGAAGCAAATGTTAGGTTATCTCTGAAAAATAAAAAGTATTTTAGAGCAAAAGGAAAAATAAGCTAGTGTTGGCAAAAGAAGACCTGATTTTCCAAGGTAAAAAACACAGCAAGATAGCAGAAAAAGTAAATTGTGCAATGAAAAATGAACTACATTTTTTATTATGAGGATGATTCCACTGTTAGTACAGAAAATTTCAGTCACACTACTGAAATTAGTCTCATTTTACTTCAGAGTTTTGATTTGTTTTAAAGTAGAGCACTTCACACTTTGGTAAAACATACCAGCCAAAATACATCTTCTTGTCATGTCTGTCTACAGTGCATGCTATTCATTTTATCAAAGCCAGCAGAAAAACTGTATCCTCATCCTGTATAATAGAAAACAATTGTTAAAAGAGCACTGAGCTTTCTTGCTATATGTGACTTGCTCCTAGCAAACCACTAATTCAGTCCCAGGCTCCACAGAACTCTATTCTTATGTTCTGGCCTCTATCTTGTATTGTAACTCCTCTTAGACACACTGAGAAAACTTCTACAGTACTCATGTAACTAAATGAGTTTACAATTGAAGATCACCTTCAATGATTTTTTCATAGTGCCATAACATTACTGCGACTTATATATGGTTATATGGTGAAAGTTATATATTAATCAAATATAATTTTCTGATTATACTCTCAAAACTTTCAAAATTTTCTGGTAGTAATCTTCTTAATCTCCTTTTACCACAAAGACATCACCTGTGCAGATGAAAAGACCACATACTGTTTAGAGAGGAAATGGCACAACTTTTCTGCCATCTGCATAGGCCCAAGAAACAATCTCTGGCTAGTAAATAATAGAGGAAACAAAAAAAAGCTGGATATGCTTACCTTAAATTAAAATTTTATTTCTAATGAATGCCTTCTATCTAAATTTCAGGTATACAGAGACAGAAAAGAAGCTGTTTGGAATATTCCCCCTTATGGATCAGTCTCTAGATATCAATTTCTATGTACTAAAATCCTCCTTTTGAGTAAACTCAAAAAGCATACTGCATCAGCAGTCCAAAGATAAATTTAAAGTAATCTTCATAGCCCTTCATATATCATATCTTCTGGAATATCAGAATATTATGCTATTCTTCTGGAATATCATAACTTCTGGAAGACAACACAGGCATGGGAAAGGTCATTCATTAACACTATATTATCTCATCTGATTCTGTTCAAGTATTGATCACATCAATGGTAAACAAGTTAAACTCACAGTCATTGGTCCTCCAGGCCTATAAGCATTATACTTTCACATACTTGGCATTTTACTAAAGGAAATATTTGCATTCTTAATCATTGTCAGAAATACAGTATTTCTGTCATGAAGTTATAATTTCTTGTTTATGCATGCTAATTATATAAACATTATGTAATCTGCTGTATAACTGCAAATTAAATAATTGCTTCAGAACTGTTGCCACAATAGATCCACGGAAGCAAAGATCTTGAAATTACAAATTAAATTATTAGATATCTGTGAAGTAGCTTTAAAAACCTTATTTGTTTATGGAAATTGATAAGAAATTATGTTCAAGCAGCAAGACAGAAAATGAAAAAAAAATGAAAGGCAGGTAAGAACACCAAGCAGCAAAAGTGTTTCTTAGGGTTATATTTTGTATTCTGCAGCTACCAAACAACTACTATGCTCTAGTGAGATGTAATTAAATTTAATAACTGGAAATATGTTCAATTACTTATATTAACTTTTGCCTGGGTCTACATATTTGGGAGCAAAATGACTGCAAAACCTAGAAGGTAATATTGCACAGATTAAAAGCACTGCACTGTGTGATAACTTACCTTTTAAAATTCTGAGTTTGGTCAGGGACTTTTAAAAAAAGATCAGAATTTCTCAGAATGAGTCATGATGCTTAATAGAGTATTTTCCTATTTTTGATGATATTTTGATTTCTTGCTTATATTAAGATTTTTGCTAATATCAGGATCTGCTTGAAAAAAGTATTTCCAGTGGATAATATCAGGGAAAAACTATTCAGGATAATTCTTTTCTTATTAGATAAATTACTATGCACAATACCAGAAATTATACTGTACGTAATTTTTACTTTTATTTAAATAGAAATGCTCAAATTTGTGGACTGCCAAGGGGCAATTTACTAGCTAAAATCATGTGTCTTCCACTATAACTTTAGTTTAATTGTCATATATTTTTTCAGAGTCTGTCACTAGACTGCCACATATTCTTCAGTATATGTCATAAACCTCAAAAAGGAAACAAATTTATAGACTGAGGTACCCATAGAGACATATTTTAACAAAATTTGTGCATTTTGATTGAGGTATAGAGATAGCTCATTTCTACAGAATCATTTTCATTATGTAGCTCAAGCTGCTATCTCCCCAGCTTCTGTATATTCTAAACAATTTTTTTTTCCTCATAGCATTTGGTTTTGTTGATACAGTTTGAAGGGAAGTAATTTGTCCAATTCTACTTTTTTAGACTAAGCAGTGCTACCTGTTTTTACTGGTGTATAACAAAATAGTTCACAAGCTGAAAGTCTCATCTGTTCAAGAGGAGAGAAAATAAGTTTTTTACTGCCCATTTTTCTACAGTTGTCATTTGTATTTAATTTTCTTCCATCTTCTGTAAATTTGTTCCTTTGGTCAATTTTTCATCGTACTTTTCCTTTCAGCTTTTGTTATGTTTTTTTCTTTTGTACATTCCTATTGATGTTTTTCTTTTGCTATGGTATTATTTAACTTGACATAAAAGCATGATCATGTGGATTTGATGCTCCCAGTCCTTCAAATCTTGAGCTGTTGTCCTGAATCTTTTGTTACATAAATGAAACGTGGTTTAGGCTTTTTTTGCAACTCAGCAAGATTTTAGTTTCCCTGTGTGTCACTCTGTAAGAAGAGCACCTGTATGAACTAAAACTTTCAACCTGCAATGTGTAATCAATGTGTCCCTCTTTGCTTCCCTGTGTCTTTTTGAGATACAATTTAGCAATCATTGAAAGTGGTTTTCTAGCCGTCTGGTCACTTTTTATTATTGTCCCAATTATTTTGTCTACCAGAGAATGATAGCTTGATGAAGCTGCTCAGGAATTTGACTGGGATTTAGTTGAAGAATTCCTAATAGATCAGTAATATTTCCTCAGTACCTGTTCTGTTGATTCTTTGGTATTTGCCCCTGTGGCCTGAGCAGGGCTTGGTACCCACCCTGAAATTCATCTATTGTCCACCCACCTCAGAATGTCACAGTCTAGTCTCATAAACAGCCAGGATCTTGAATTCATGAGTATCTGCTCCTCTCATGATCTGAGAGGACTTTGTTCAAAATGTCAACTTCATATCATTAACCATACTTTAGAAGATTCACAGATATTTATCTTAACTTATTGATTCTTAACATTACTTTGAGGGGAAAGGAGGCATAATCAATCACTTAAAAATGACAGTGACAGTTACCTAATTTGAAAGAAGCAGATAGTAGCTGACCATATATTTAATATCCATATTTGCACTTATCTGTTCAATTCAGCTGTGATATAAACAAGCCAAGGTCAAAACAGATTACGATGCAAATGTATATTACATTAAGAGAAATTCAGACATGTTGCTATCAATAATTATGCTTGTTTTTTCTTTCACCACAGAGCATGCATTGCAATAAAGAGTTTGTGCTAAATTCTCACATTTTTTAAGAATTGTCCATTCAAAGTCACATATTTCTGCAGTTATATTTATTTTTGGAGGTTATGTATTTTTTCTTTTTTTTCTAAAAATAGAATAGATCATTATGATGATAATTTTTTTTTATATTAAAGTGGTTTGGTTTCTTCTTTGTTTTTGACATTAAATTATTAAATTTAATTCCTTGAATGAAATTTTGTTTGTTACTGCTCATGGAAAACAAATGTTAAAGTTTGCAAATATTCACATAGAATTCTGCTGCATGCCTTATTATCTAAGTGAGGTCATTATAGCTAAATTTTAATTACTGATATAATTAGAAAATGTCAAAATGAGGTAATAATCAATTTTTAAATTAATTTAGACTTTTAATATATGTTACACTTTTATCAAAATTGTATCAAGCAATTAGATTTGGTATGTGTTTTAAAAAAATTGGCTGAAGAAAGATTCAGAAGAAAATGAAAGACTAGAAAATTTAGTTATAATCTCTCTCTTCTCCAGGTGATAGTAGAGGCTCAAAACCAATACTTCAATAAACAGTGCCTTCAATGTGGAGATCTATATAAGAACTTCTATCTTGTATTAATCAGGCTAGATAAAATTTAAGCTGTTTATAGCCTTTTTTAATGCATTGTTTATAGCTTTTCTGTTTGAATTTATTAAGTACTACAGACAAAACCCCAAATCTCTCTTGAGAAATTGTGACAGCAGAAATACATTTCGGTCATATCACTCTTTTAGCAACTAATTTTCTTTAAAGAAATGTTCCTAAAGGGAATAGAACTCTCAAGAAAAAGTATACACTCTTTCCCCAGATGAATCTGTCTCAATAAATATAACTTAATATCCCAGACAACCCAATGCCTGCTAATTGTTATAGAGCTGCCAGCCTGAGAATGAGTGCATGCTGCAGTATGTGCTGTACTGACACTGAAGAATTGTTCAATGAGATGGTAGGAAATACTTCAGATACATTTCGTTGCATTTGTCTGATTCACATTATTACAATAAATGAATTTCCTAGTTCAACAGACCTTTCTGTTATTTCCCAGGGACAGGTTTTAAGTCATGTTAAAACTCTACCTGCTATTAGTGCTTTTTGTAAATTCTTTATTAGTAATTACATATTTTGACATATTAAGCCATCTTTTATTTCTTCGGTATATGAACACAAATGTTCATCTTATCACAATAAATAATTCAAGCTGGATAGCACTTATAAATGAAGCACATTTAAAATCAAATTTATCAAGCATTACTGAAGAGTTTAATCTAGGAATCTCATTAGTTTTACAAGTTCCAAAAACAAGGATTAGTTATTTAAAAAATATTTGAAATTACACTGCATTTTCAGAAGAAATTTTGCAGGCAGAAGAAGCACAAAATAAGAACACATTCTAAGATGAAATTTTTTTAAAAATTAGTTGTCAGTGTAAAGTGTTCACACAGTGCATAATATTATAAATGGAACAGTGTGAAAACAGACAAACCCAAGGATGAGTTATGTTTTTATTCTGAAATTATGAGCTCCATGCCTGGATTAGTTACAGTACACATAACCTACAGATAGAGTAACTCAGTGCTTATTAACACTCTAGTATTCATTTGCCTTTTAATTCCTGTCACAGAATCTTAACAGGATAATTATGTTCTTCTTCACTCCTTCCTCAAAGCTGAATAATACCTTTAAGGAGAAGAAATTGTGGCTTTCATTTCACCCTAGAAAGCACTATATTGTCACAATATTGGAATAAAATATATGAGCTGACTGATTAAGAAACAATTAATTTGGTGCCATGGAGCAGCAGAACTCATAGAACACAGAATTACTGCATTTTCTTCCCCTTCCTCCTCCTCTACAAGCAATTAAAAGACTGATGAAGAAGCTATAATGTAGAAATCATAATAGCTGTATTTGCTATGATTTTGAAGCAAGTACAGATCATGTTCTTTTAGAGGAATGCAATGACTAGGAAAATGTAAGGTTCCTTCCTATTCATCAGTGAGTTCATGAGTATCTGTAGGGCATAGGAGCTGCAATTGCCAGTACAGGTACTGCACAGCAAAGTCCTAAACTGAGTTGATTCATACTCTCAGTTCAGTTGTAACATAGTCACCTGAGAGGTGCCTAAAGGAAAGTAATTGATTGTTCTACATCTGGGTTTCATTTTTTATGTATCACTGCACTGCTGTTGTCCAATTTTTACACTGCTCGCCATGAACAACCAGAGAATTTGAGGCTCCCACCTACTGCTGTATCTACCTCTCTTTGGCTGTATGTGAAGCATAAGGAAAGAAAGGGAGTAGCTCTGCACAGTATCAAATTTACGAAGGCTCAGTACTCTACTTGCAAGGTCATAAGAAATTAATATTTTTTTAAGCATAACTCTGTGGTTAAACAGAAAAGTAGTCTTGATTTTCTTTTGTTCCTCACATTTATCGCATCTTTATTTACATTTTGGCACTCAATTCCTCCTTTCCTTCTCCCCTACTCTGTCCACATCCATTTTACCTTACAGATCTTCAAAATTTCTTTTTTTACACAATATAGTGCAACTTGAGCTTGCTATTGGCTCTTGGCGCACATTTCACTTGATGCTAGATCTTAGCTGCACAGCTGACTAAACTGTACGCTTTTGCAATCAATGACAGATTACAGTCCTAAACTGAATAAGACCTATAATTATTTTTATTAAAATTCTACTAAATAAAATGGACTAGTGAAGGAACACAGTGAACAACACCAAGTTGCAATTAATCTCAATTTTTTTTTAAATTTAAAGAAAACAACTGAAAGAGTTGCTGCTGCTCCTTACAGCTGCAATGTACCTGGTGGTGCTTCTTAGTCATAGACTGCCTATTAGAAGCCTCTTCTCCTAAATAGCCTAAAGTTGTGAAGTTTTAGGAGCAATAGGAAGCCTTTGAGAAGGCAGCAGAAACCTTCCCCTTAGGGAGACCAGGCAGCAGAAGGGGATCAGGGAAGCACAAGTTTCATAACAAGGGCTGGATCTGAAAGCCTTCAACTACATTAAAGTGCAGCAAGGTGCATCAGCCTTGTGAAGCCTTTGTAGTGAAATGAAAAGAATTCTGCCATTGTCCAACACCATCAACCTCTTCTTCTTTATCCCTATAATACTCCTTTATGCATATAGGCTTTATAACCAAGTGTCATGGTTTAACTGGCCAAGCACCAGGCACCCACGAAAGATGCTTGATCACCCTCCCCTGCCACAACTCGGCAGAGGGGAGAAAAATTTAATGAAGGTTTCATAAGCTGAGAGAATGACTGGGAGAAAACACTTCAGGGGCAAAACAAGCTCAACTTAGAAGCACTTCATACTTAAAATCAATTTATTAGTAACAAAATTATGGGAGAATAATGAAAAGTAAAATAAGCCCTTGAAAAACCTTTTTACTCTCAACCTCTCCCTCCTTCCCACAGACGGGGCAGTAAGTGGTGGTGCTGGTCAGTTCATCACCCAAGGTTTTCTTTCACTGCCCCTGCCCAGGGAGAGAAGTTCTTCTCCTGTGAGACCATGGGGTCCTTCCCATGGGAGACAGTTCTCTGTGAACTCCTCCAACGTGGTTCCACTCTCACATGCAGCAGTCCTCCCAAAACTGCGGCAATGTGAGTCCCCCCCATGGGTACATAGTCTTCCCAAAACTGCTGTGGTGTGGGTCACTCTTCCAGGGCTGCAGTCCCCCAAGGACAGGCTGCTCCAGCTTGGAAGCAGGGCCCTCTCTGCACTGGGTCTCCCACTGGACCACAGCCTGCTCCAGGCATCACCTGCTCTGGCATGGGCATCTTCCATGGGCTGTGGGTGGATCTCTGCATCCCCCATGGATCCCCATGGGCTGGGGGTGGATCTCTGCATCCCCCATGGATCCCATGGGTCATGGGTGGATCTCTGCATCCCCCGTGGATCCCCATGGGCTGTGGGTGGATCTCGGCATCCCCCATGGATCCCCATGGGCTGTGGGTGGATCTCTGCTCCCCCATGGATCCCCATGGGCTGTGGGTGGCTCTCTGCTCCCCCATGGATCCCCATGGGCTGTGGGTGGATCTCTACATCCCCCATGGATCCCCATGGGCTGTGGGTGGATCTCTGCATCCCCCATGGATCCCCATTGGCTGCAGGGGCACAGCTGCTTCACCACAATCTCACCACAGCCCGCAGAGGAATCTCAGCTCCAGTGCCTGGAGCAGCTCCTGCCCCTCCTTCTGTGCTGACCTTACAGTAATGCAAATTCAGGAGCACACCGTGAGGTTACTTCAATATCTTTTCAATATCTAAAATACAAAAATGAGCATATAAAAAAAAAGGGAACATATCTGCAGAATGAGCAGTTTTGTCTTCCTCTGAATTTTTAAAAATGCATGCCACAACTAACAAATGAACCAATAGCCTACAGCTTAGAAAAACAAAAAAATAAGCATTTTTTGATATTCATTTTATAACTCCTATAATAAAAGACTATTCATGTTCACTGGTACTTAATTACAGCTTATCTGACTACATGACCTGATATTTACGACATACAGAATGGAAATTCTTTTAGTACATTTCTGCTATTTGCATTGTTGACAAAATTTCTTGCCCATTACTGGTTTTTCTCAAGCCAAGAGAGAATAAATTTTGGCAGCACAATTAATTTTCTGGGATCTAATAAAGCAATTAGTTTATGAACATTCCTAAATTAATAAACAACAGTAATTTATTATTAATAGAAAACAAATCCAAACTATTCCTTAATTTTTAATAGAACAAAAAATCCATTTATACACAACAATTGTTCTGCTGATTGAAAAGCTGTAAATTAAAAGTCTGCATAAATATCTTCTTTCTCAGTTAGTCAACAGAAAATATTCTCTCTTTTTCCACAAGAATGGATGCATTTCATGTCACATCTTGAAAATATATAGTTCTGATTTGTAAGTTTCTCTTAATATAATGAAAAATATTTGATTTCTACATATTCTTACTTTTTTTTTTTTTTCATATAGTATTTTTGGTAGATTTCTAAATTTACTGTTATAGAAAATGATCATGTGCATTTAATTTGTTACTTAGTTCAATATCAGTAATTTTTCTCATAAAGTAGCGTAAATAGAAGTTACTTACCAAGGGTTTTCTCTGTGACATATTTCAAAGAAAGAAGTGACACAAAGAAACAGATTTGTGAAGCCCAGGAATTTCAGTTTACCATCATCTTCTATTCCTATTTTCCCAAAGCACTTTTTCTTTAGAAACACAAACTTGGGGCTTTACTCATAGGAAGGACTCAATCATTATTAATATTTGATTGATTTTTTGTGGTCATAATCACAGTTTTTAATACAATTTTCAGGATAATGAAGTTTGTTGTGAATCACTAGACACAAAATTAATGTCGGAAAAAAGACAGGATAAATTTATTTGATACTTGTGACAGATAAGAAAGTAAACAATAATTGGAAGTTTTTCTGTTAATGCATTTTAAAAAGGGAAAGGTGATCTATACCAGAACACAACCTAGCAATGAATATTATTGTTTTTCAGTAATTTAGGAAAACATATGTAGTATTTTAGAAATAATTCAACCAGTAATTTCCTGGTGTTTTTTAGCAATTTTCTTACAAATTCATAAAGATGCAGGTCATCACTCCAAAATATCTAGCAAAAAGAACCTACTTAGCTTTGAGATCTATGAAAAATTTTGGGTTTTAAGAGCTTTGATTTTGGTAAGTAGCAAGGCTTTTTCACATATTTCCTTATAGAACAATTGTTTGATAAAAATGAAGCTTCATAGAAATAATTATCTTTCAGCATGAATCATTAATTGACCCAATGGCAGAGAACTTCATGAAGTCAAGTACAGAGACATTCTCATTTTACTTCCTGCATTGTAATACTCAAGGAAGGTATTCCTACATACTTTAATACAATCTATTACCTTAGGAAACTGCAGTAAAATGGCCTTGATGGTAACAATGGTAACTCTGCCAAAATGGCACTAACATTGGTAACAAAGCTACCCAAAGCATAGATGTACACGAAAAATATTCTATTCAGACATACTGTGGAATAAAATGAGGAAAAATAAAACACAGTAACAGATTATTTCACATCTGTCAGTCCTAGGATAGCATTTAGCTTAGGACAATAGTAACCAGTCACTCCAGAACAATATAATTGCATTTAAGAATTATATGTTAATTTTTTTGAGCATTTTGAGCATTTCTTTTACCTTCTTGCCAGCACACGAGACGAATTTAAATGGAAATACAAAAAGAAAAATACACCTTGGGTTTTTATACAGTTGAGGCAGTGTTCTGGTTTGGGACATATTTGGGAGGAAACTTCTGAAGTGGTCTCATTTAGAAAGCAAATTCAAGGGCTCTCTCCAGTAACTGGTTCAGGAAATATTTCCTTGTAGAAAAGTGGAAAAAACTGTTTATTTGATAAGCAAAGTACTCACAAACATGAGAAAAATGAATAATATTAAACCATAAAACCTCTCACTGTTCTGAGGACATGGCAAATTCAGAAAAGTCCTTCTGTGGGTGTGGCTCAGTCTCTCAGTCTCTCTGGGTTCAAGCCCAGTGTGCCAGGCACAGAGTGCAGCTTGGGCATCCCCAGGCGATTATCCTGATGTCCTGCACCAAAGAGAAGCTGAACAGAAAACACAGTCCTGGGAAAACTTTTCTTGCTGCAGCTAATGAGAAAAAACAGTGAAAAAAGAAATTAAATACTCCCTCTTTGCAAAAAGCCAAGACTCCTAGAAGAGAGCACTGGGAGCTGTATCTCTCTCTCGCTGCCTGAGCTTGGCAGCACAGTCCATAAGAAAGAATGTGGGGAGCAAGTGCAGTTTCTGCAGATGAATTGTGCACTTCTCCCCCACTTTGCTCTCAGAAACAGTCTTAAAAGCAGAGAATTCAATATCCAGCAAAAGCAGAACTGATGACTGGGGATAAAAACATCATAAAGTCACCCTAGGACAGGCAGGCAGCAGTCAGGAAATTCAGGAAGTCTTCTGACAATGCTTTTCTTAAACCACTGCTTTGGCCATTCTACAAAGGAAGTAATATTTCCATTGGTTTTTTGTTAATTATAAAGCTTAATGCACTGAATTAAGTTTTATTAATGTAGCCAGTAAGAGAGAGGGGATGTGGAATATGCCTGAGATGGTTTTCCAAGGGAACTGTCTTCTTATGGTTTCCTGAGTTGCCTCAGTTTTCAGCATTAATATTTTAGCAGTGAGAGAAACACTTCTCCTCTCATTATACCTTTGAAATATGTGGAAATCTGGCAGCTTTGCTCTAAATGACATAAGCAGTATTTTGCAATAGCTAGTACTCATCCCTAAGAGTTAGAAGCATGGGTTCTAGTGCTGGATTTCCCATAGATTGCGCCACTGATATTAGAGAGAGTAATCATGGCACATAAGTTTTCTTGTCTTTACTCTATGAACAATATCCTCCATTCCTCATTTTCACTAAGTTTTAATAAACAGGTGTGAAATCTGGTATAGGGCAGGAGTGAACATGTTTGAAGTACATTTGAGACTATATACAATTTGAGATCCGGATAAATTGAAGGAATTTCAAACCAGGCAAACAGAATTCATCTATCATTGCCTTGTAGTCCTTTTTTTCAGGCAAAATCTGTAATAAGTTATTGGATTACGTTAGGTAGGATGCAGCTCAATAGTGAAAGACCACGAATGTCTCATCAACTCTGTTATGATTAAACAATTTTCTTGTGCTGACAACACATAAAGTGCTTGGACATGTGCAGTCATTCTTACTACCTAATTGTAGTTTGACTTTGACCATAGAAATCTTACTTGTTTAACCATAAAAATCTAAGATCTATCACAACAATCTGTTTTATAGCCTGGAAATTTATAAGGATAAGATACAAACTACCAGTAGGAAATACAAAAACCCCACCAATGACAAATTATTTCAATTATTTTATCACAGAAGAAACAGTTAGTGGTGGAGTAAAGAAACATGATGGAATACTTTACAAAATATTTAGAGGAAGATAAGATGACATGATGGAAGAAGATAATTTTTTTTTAAAAAGACTTCACAGATACAAAGTAGGAAGAATAAAGTGGTCAGGTTTTTCAGCAGAATATAATCAATATTGATACAATTTAAATGTCAACACCCATGCTGTTCTACATAGTGATTTGGAAAATAAGAAAGAACTGAAAAGTAACAAAATTTGCTGATATAACAAAGATTATTTTGACATCCAAAGAAAAAACAATTGTGAATAATTAGTGGCTTTTATCAGGACTATTCAGAAAGGTATTAAATACATTGGTGGCAGCAAACAACGTAAAATAAAGAAGAGGAAAAAAATTAATTTCTTTCTCCTTGAAGAATACGTGAAGTATAGCTCTCTAAACTGAAAAAATACCAGACTTCTGAGATATTTTGAAACTGGCCTATTCAAACTCGTTTTCAGAATCTTTAGAAAACATGATTAAGGAGCACAGTAATTTTTTGAGAGAATTTCCATGATTCATAAGTTAGAAAGCCTTTGCATGCCTTCCAGAATTTTGGTGTTAACTGTGAAATAATTGGACTAGCCCAAATGAGGACAGGTGGAAGGATCTGCTAAGGCACTGAAAGCAACCACAGCACCACAAAGGGTACAATGCAAGCCACTTGGCAATAAAACTGACAATGAAATTTAGGGCCAAGAAACACAGTCTTTTAGCTGACTGCAGAGAGTTATACAGCAAAAACTGAAAGCCTGAAGAAATACCTCAGGTCCAATCAGCTGTAAATTTTGTGATTTGAGCTCCTACCCTCATCTTCAATCCATGTATCTTTCCTTTTTACCTGATAAGCGGAATGAAACATCAGACATTCTGGCATGCTACAAATCAATTTCTATTACTCTATTGATCAAGATAATTTATCTTTGTCATACTTCAAGTCATTCAATCTCAGTGACACAGTTTAGTTCTAATTTTTAGTTTTCTCTACAGCAAGTGGTGTTGTTTTGAAATGATGCCCAAAATTCCCATGTTTAATCAAATATACATTACAATTTAAACAGTTAGAAAAGAACAATGTGACTCACTACCAATAAAATAGTCATTTCTCTATATTCATTCCACTGTTTATCATGGCATTAATATTTGCTTTGTATAAATGGTTTCTGTAATATTGACTCAATTTATGTCAATCTGCATTTTTACACATCCTTGAACAGCTTGCTTTTTTTTCTGAACTCTAGAAGTGCTGTCAGTCTTATTTACTTTTCATTGAAAGCACCATCTCTCTAAGATAAAATTCAAAACGATAAAACAAAAGCTTATTTAAAATGCTTTCATGAACACAACCAAATGATACATATTTGAAACTTTAAATATGCATCATTTCAAATATATTGCTATTTCTTTCCTAGGCAACAGAAACTTGCTTCTAAGGGTGCAGGCACATACAACCTGTTGAAAGCATTATTGCCCTGTTAATTAATATTTTTTATCATAAGAAAAGTTAAACATTTAGTCCTTCCAAAATCCCATGGTCCACAGCTTAGTGGAAAAGAGCAAAAACCTTACAGATGTTTCCAGTCATTCCTCAAAGGATGTCCAACAGAAAAAGAAGTGGTAGATCTGAAGACTGGTGGTAAATTTACCTTGATAAGAGATCAAGGAGGGGTGGAAATCCTGCCCTTTACTCAAGAGCAGCATTGCTTCTGATGTTTTGGCACATGTCCCAAAATAATATATTCATGCTGGGAACTGCAGATGCTTCCTCCAGTAGTAAAATCAGAACAGGAAAAGTACTGAAAACCGAAAAATATTCCTGCCTACAGAGAGTTTGGGGGAACTGTTGTTTCATTTCTGAGACAGGAAAATATGAAATTGAACATTATTAAGTTGCCTTCCATATCTGAACATTCTCAAAGATTCTTGGCTTCAGTCCATCTTCACTACAGAACAGAGCAGCATCCAGCACAAGTAAAGTCCACCTATTCATGAGTTTTATTTATTAAGTAAAAATTACCCCAAATATAGAGATGTGTGCTCTGATTTACACAGAGAATGAACATCTAATACAGGAAATTATAATTAAGAATTTAATGTAAACCTTTTTGAATGCAAAACAGAGACACATGATCCTAAATTAGTCCAGAAAGTAGTCTAGTCATACTGAAAAATAAAACTGATATCCATTTCATTTCAAATGACTGTTTTTATCTTTCAAAATGCCCTTCTTGCCTATTCTAGGTAGACTCTACAGATTACTCCTCTATATCTGTAAAACATCGGTGGATATATTTTCAGTACATTTATTACAGAAGACTTTATTCTGTCTGCATATAGTTAATACCCACTCTCTTAGCAATGACAAATCAAAAATCAAAGATGTTTTTCCAAATTATCAGATACATTGATTTTTACTCTTATATAAAAAGACTTCAAGCACACCTTTAACATCAAAATAAATTGCCTTGCAGCATTTTGCAGGGAAAAAACAAGTTTGGCAGGGAGTAATAGTAATTATTTTAAGATAAACCTGCTTTTCATGTTTCTCAGATTACTCCAATCAATGTCCTCAAGCCCCTTTTCAACATAGGAGCTAGAGAGACATGCCAAGGACAGAGCAGCATGCCAAGCCTGGGGCAGCTCCTTCCCTACCCTAGGCTTTCAAGCCACAGTCATTCATTCAAAAGGCTGAAGGAAAAACAACAGGAAACGTCACCTTTTTTTTCTCATAAATGCATAAACCACTACTAGCTAAAAAGTTATGATCAGTTAATAAATAACTGGTGGCAATAATTCAAAGCAAAATATAGCAAACTGTCATCCTACTTTAAATTCATAAACAGTTTACATGTTAGATATTGATTTTTTTTTTCTTATGTTCTACAGGTTTTCCTCCATAGAACAAGATTTGACTTGAGATATGGCTTTCAGTGGAAAAATAAGAGGGTAAGGACTACCTTTTCAAGTAAGAAGAAAGTGTCTCTTCTCTTTTTGTTCACTTAATAAATACTGAGCAGGATCTCTAGCCAGGGTATTAAAATCTCCAGCTGAATGCTCTCCTCTGACAAAGTCTGAAGTCACAGTGCCAACTCCCAGAAAAATGCACTACCTGCTAGAGTATCATTAAACTCTCATATTAATATATTCAATATGAAATATTACTTAGAGCAAGATCTGGAACTCAGGCGTATCAGGTACCGGCTGAGAGTGCTAACTATCCAGAAAACAAGATTTTAGGAGATTATAGTGTCATCTTAAGAAATCTGTTTCTAGAGGAAGGTTTTGGCCAGACACATTCATTCAATCTGACTTAATTCACACATGGTTCTGACATAGTGCTTTTCCTCCAGACTCTTCACATTTTGATGGATTTATTTTAGTTTACCTGAAACTGGCTCTCTTTCCTGTGTTCCATGTTCTCATTGCAGAAACTATTTGGAACAAGACTCTTATCAGCTTTTGGTTTCATCATAGATTGATCCCAAAACATTATTTTTTTTTAATTTTTTTTTTTTTTT
>VZTT01075760.1:48098-64980 GCA_013400855.1 Buphagus erythrorhynchus
TTTTTTTTTTTTTTTTTACAGTGAGAACAATCAGTCACTGGAACAACCTCTCCAGGAACTTGATAGAGTCTCTGTCATTAAAAGTTTTCAAGACACGATTGGATTTCTGGATAATCTCATCCAGGCTGTCATTCTCATGAAAGTTTGGACTGGATGATCTTTAGTCTTATCTTCCAGCCTGGCTTGTTGTGTGGTTCTGTGTTTCTATGATTCCAAGTTCAGAGGTGCTGCTCCTTGATGGGCAGATGGGATCTGATCCAGGCTCTACCGGATTTTATGTGACTAGCGTGTTAAGCCTAAAACCAGGCTTCCTTATAGTTAGTTATTCCAAGTCAGCTTTTAACAGAGCTCCTATTCCCAGAATATTCTACATCATGGTAGCCATTATACTGAGTATATGCATTAAATAGATTAGGAACATGCAGATGTCTTCATATTCTGGATTATTGCCATAAACATTAAACAAATTAATATAAGCATAATGGTATTTCTTTAACAGTATTTTAAGTATTTTCTTGAAAGATTGAAATAAATTTGAGTTGCACTGAGAATGAATACATAGTCCTAATGATTAGCCACACAATCTTTTTTTAATACACTGCAGTGTATAAATTATGGAGTAGGTTACTTGCCTCTGTCTTTGCAACCTGACTCTGAAGGAATTTCTCTCCCCAGTAGACATTCCCTTATATAGGAACAGTAGTATACTATTTCTGTGTTTATATCTTTTTTGAGCACTCATATGAAGCACAAGTACTCACCAATTCATCACAGTACTGTGCATTTATTTAAAAAAAAATAGAAGATACAGGCATCAATATAAATCTCATTATATGGACCTCTACTGTAATAAATCTATCCAGACAAAACACTGAAATAACACATGGTCTAAGAAAATCACTGAACAATAAGGCTGACTTGTAAAACTTTGGAATTGTTTTACCTAAGGTCTTACATTATAAACCATTTTATATTCAAGAGACTGCAAATGAAAAAAAAAATTTTAAAACCCCAAGAATATTTCATTATAGTTCAACTGCTTGTCTTAATTTTGAAAAAAGTAGGCAAGGCCTGTTCATTGTGTCCAGAGTCAGTCAAGAAAAAATAATTGGAATTATTCTGGACTTGAATACCTGTAACATAAATAAAATTCACAGCAAACTGTCAAAAATAAATCTGCAGAAATAATGTATAGATCCCTTGAATATACAGAATCATCTGGTTTCATTAAATCTTTCACCAAGACAATGTGAATTTTCAAAGTCAATCTTTTAAAAATTCTTTTACAGTTTCTTAAGAAATTCTAAGACTGCTTTTTCTGAGTAAGAAGGTTTTTTTGTACTAATGATCTGTTTCATGTAATGAGTGTTAGTCTCAGACTTCTGAGACCAACAAATAGTTGAAATAATGTTACATTCACTTAATGAGGATAATCTTGGCAAATGAGACAATGGATTCTGCAATGAACAAGGCAGTTCTAAAGCTACCACAAAGTGGCAAGAGTCATTTTCCCTCTGATACAGTCCAGCAGTTTCTCTTCAGCAGACTCATATCAAGTAGTGTAGGATTTTTGGAGGAGACAGTGACAGAAGTATTCTTCACATCCATTCCATCTTTCTCTAGCCTTGTTTGATGATTACTTCTCAGCCTCATCTGATATGTGATATCATTCCACCACCATTTTATCTGCTCATCTGCTGATTGCTTTCCTGACACTTTGCCCTCCAGTAATACTAACTTTGATTGTTATCCATCTTTTGCTAAAATAGAAAAAGAGTTTCAGTGTTGTCTCTCAGATGTGTGTCAATTACATACCAACTGTTCAAGTATCTACTCACTAGCAGTTGCAAACATTAGCTATTACAGATGAATAGGTTTAAAAAGGAAAATACATAAAGATGATTATTTGAGCATGGTCTGTTTATCAAGCATATGAACTGTAGATTAAATAAATCTACACATTTGATAGAGGTTTTTTTATATGGATTCTCTATCAAGTGGTTTTACAAGCAAAATGAAGGCAGAGAAAGAAATCTGCAGGTTGCATATATTCTAAGTAAGTAAAAAAATTCTCTTAATCACAATGGTGTTCTAGTAATGATTTAAATCAGTTATCTGCCTAGCCTACTAAGAATATAAACACTCAGACGTTCACAGAGGTGAAGGATTCCTCTAAAAGTGTGGAAAAGCTTGAATAAACCAGAAGTTCCTCAATGTGGAACAGATTCGACTCACTGCCTGTGGCAGGGTAGATATGAACATTGTGCAGGCAGTGCTGGCTGCATTTCTGACACTCTGTTTACCACACTGTGTATTGCTGGGCTGAAATCACTGTCAGAATGTACAATTGGATGGATTTCCCTTATCTATTGACACGTGTGGATCTATACTGTCTCTTGGGTTTGATTTCTTGTTGAAATGCTCAATAAGTACTTGAAAAGAAAGATCCATGCTACCTGTCCAACACTGCTTAACCCAGGTATGAAGACAGAATGCTCACAACATGGATTTTAATTTCAATTAAAAAAAAAATCAAAACCAGAACCAAAACAACAAATTGCCTTTCTCCTCCATAAATGTGAAATGGTGACATCATCAACTCTGACAAGCTGCCCATAGATTTTTTTTCTTTGAAGCTTCAGACAGAAATTGAAATTTTAGTGCAATGTCATGAAGACATGGAAAAGTTTCCTGAGAGCAGCTTTCTGAAATAGTAAGGTCAAAAATGACAGATGGAGCTTAATAAGTCATCATATTTCAGGAAAATGCAAATTATAAGTGTGAACAAGACAACTAAGATTTTGCAGAAATTAATGCAACAAGTAATTCTTCCAGAATATTTGATCTTTGTTGTTGAAAATCTACTACCTGTCCAAATATGAAACTAATATTTTTCCATTCTTTCCTTCTCAGAACAACAGAATGACAGAATGTTATTTTTCCAAATTAAAAACAAAATCACTCTTGCCTTTATGTTAAAAATATCTACATTAATAAATTAAACACTATCTAAAGCACTGCCGTTGATGCACTTTATAATCAGAGGCCTTTTATTTTTATTATTTCAAAATATATTGTTTCAGGACAATGTCTAAGTAAGGCAACCTGTGATAATTAGAACAAGTTAATAAGTTTCCTACAAGATTTGTATGGAAAATACTGCTTTTACTAAGCCTGTTTCTACCGAGAAAATATTTAGTAGAATTTCTGTATTTTAACTTATCCAAAATTAACATTTTATTTCAGGCCATAGTGTTCATTAAGAACACTAATTAATACTTATTTCCTTTTGCAGTTCTGTTCAGGTCCTGATGACTCACTTTCCCAAGATGGATTCCTGTGACGTGCCTCAGAAATTTTGTTCAAATAGGGATTTCTAGCAGATAAAGAGAACACATATATGACACCTTGAATGGTATTTCTTAAAGCAAACAAGCAGTACAAGAGAGTTAAAGTTCACCTGAATGCAATATTGTCTTCATAACCCTCTCTTCCCCTCTAAATGGGGAAAGAATTAGGATTAAAAAGCAAATTAAATATTTTAGCAATCTGAAATTAGGAATATTTTAATGTAATCTATTATATAAGGAGTTATTTTTTTACCTCAGAGATAATACAGAAAATATCAGTGCTTATCTTCTACCAGTTCTAATTTTGAATGAAAAATTACTTTTAGAAACAGAAATACAAGGGACTATTAAAAATGAAAGTAAATTTTAAAATTTGTATTCCACTCAGGGGTAAAAAACTGAAACATAACACCACTCTGTAAAGATCACTCCAGATAAGAGATCAAACCTTTTCCATAAAGGCCAAAGAAATATCATTTTATCTTGTATTAAATTTATTTTATATAATCCATGGAAAGATGATGTACTGGGTCTGCATGGACAGGTTTTGACAGCAGACTGTCCTCCTGCAGCTCATGAATGGCCGAGGGGATGCAGAGATGCACCTGCAGCCCATGGAGGAAACCCATGCTGGAGCAGGTGGATGCCTGAGAGGAGAATGTGACCCTGTGGGAGGCCCAGCTTGGAGGAGGTTCCTGCAGGACCTGCAGACCCAGGGAGAGAGGAGCCCAGGCTGGACCAGGTTTCCTGGTAGGACTTGCCACTCTCTGGGGGACTCATGCTGAAGCAGGCTGTCCTTGAAGGACATCGTATGGAAGAGTGACCCACACTGCAGCAGTTCATGGAGAACTGTTGCCCATGGTATTGACTTACACTGGAGAAGTTCATGGAGAGCTATCTCCTCTGGGAGGGATCCCACATGGGAAAAACAAGGAAGCAGGGAAAAGACCCTTCTCCCTGGGCAGCAGGAGGAACAATGACCATAACTTCCATCCATCCTCCGTCTTCCTGGGCCACTGCAGGGGAGGAGGTAGGGTTGGGAAAGAGGTGGGGGGAGGAGGAAGTTTTGAATATTTATTTCAATTTTCATTATCCTGTTCTGCTTTTGACATAAAATTTGTGAATTTCTTCAGCTTAGTTTCAAAGATTATTATAACAAGAGAAGAACAGTACCAGTACTGCAATTTAACCCCAGGTGGTAACAGAGCACCACACAGGCAATCACTCACCTTTCCCCAGTGAGCTGTGAGAGAAAATCAGAAAAGTGAGAAAACTGTTGGGTTTAGATAATGATAATTTAATAGGTAAACAAAAGCCATGTACACAAGCAAAACAAAAGAAAGAATTAATTCACCACTTCCCATGTTCAGTCATCCCCAGGAAAGCAGGGCTCCATCATACAACAGCAACTCGGGAAGACACATGCCATCACTTAAAATGTCCCTCTCTTCTTCTTCCCTCAGATTTTCGTGCTGAGCACGACATCATATGGTATTGAGCATTCCTTTGTTCAGCTGGGGTCAGCTATCCCAGCTGTGTCCCCTCCCAACAGTTGATATTGTGTTATCAACTCTGTTGCCAGCACAAATACAAAACATGGCCCCATACTAGCTGCTGTGAAGGAAATTACCACAGCCAAACACAGCACAACCAGAAACATGGATATCAGCAAAAAAAGGATTATTCCATCTTCCGTCTGTGCTGAGTATAGAGTCATGAACACAAGCTCATGCTGAAGATACTAGAGGTATTTACTAGTCATCAACTGCATGTAGTGGAAATATTTCTTACATCTTTTATCATTTGCTGTCATTTCAATTGTTTGATTCAGTCATGTCTTCATAAACAGATTTTTTTGTTAAGCAGAAACAGATGGAAGCCACCAAGCAATAAGTGTCAATACGTCAGCAAATTATAGGCTGTCTCTTGAGACAATCCCACTGGGCCCAAATTTGTTTCCTTTACTTACACGGAATAATTATACAGATTTAATTTCACAAAAGGCTACATACAAAGTAGGGTATTAAATGCCACTAATGAATGTAGAATCAGACCCACTGACAGAAACAGGAATTTAACCACTGCTCTATGTTAGATTTGCTGAAACAAGCCTAATACTACTGTTTTAAACATATAGTCTCAGGTCATATATTTGAACCCTACTTGTAGCCATTTTCTAAATCTTTCTTGCATCCTGACTATTCAGCTCAGTTATTTTGTGCATTATGCATGTTGCTTAAATCCATTTAAAACTGTGAAATCTTTGTGACATGATGAAGCAAAGGGGAACATATGTGGGCATGATGTTTGTAATAGATTTTCCACATCTGTCTTTAATTAACAAAGCACAAATATCCTTATACATGCAAAGTCTACATGATTAGATAAATCATTTAAGAGATCCTTAGCTCTTATTCATCAACTATAATCTCATCAGTTTGCAACATTTTGTAATAGGAGTTTTATTGAGGCAATTATAAAATATATTGGTGTTTTGTGCAAATGATAAATTCTTAGGAGAGCTGTGCCCAAACTAACATGATTGTAACAATCCAGGCTCTACCAAGAATACAGAAACATCACCCAAGCATGAAGAAAAGGAATAATGAAAGGCAAAGCTTAACTGTAGATGAATTTGGCAGTGGAAGGGAAGGACAGGGAGGGCCTCTACTGTCACTTTGCCAAAGACAGACTGAAATAATACGTGCCTATACCTAGAGAGTTTTATTTGACAACAGACACAGAAATACAAAGGTTCTTGCTAGCTTCTTTGTCTCTGTCTTTGGTGATAAATCTGCCCTTAAACCTCCCAGATCTTGGCCTCAAGGCAGTGCAGCATAGGGGAAACTACCCACATTACAAAAATTAAATAAAGGCCACTTAAGCTAACTGGACTTCTACAAGCCCATGAAATCAGCTAGATGGTTAGACGGTACCCAGGGTGGTTAGAAGTGCTGGATGATATCATTGTGAGGTCTTGATTCAAAGCAGAGTTCCCTTAGGGCTGGGAAATATGAATTATGTCTACATTCAAGAAAATCAAGAAGGATCTGAGCAACTATTGTTAGTTCTGCTGACCTTATTACTTGAGAAAGTAATACATCAGCTTTTCTCAGAAACAAGGCACAAGGATATGCAGGACAAGAAGATGATAGAGAACAGACAATGTGGACCCTTGCCCAAAAGAGAAGTCAAGGTCCCAAATGCGAGACCCTCTCTATCCTACCTCAAACCCCACATTTTTTTCCCTCTGGTTATGAGTATTGTGTTCTCTTAATCAATATCTTTTTTTTCTCTCCTCTAAAAACTAGGATGTGCTAAATTTATAAGCTGACGCTGCTATCTCTAAAGTCTACATAGTCCAGTTTATACCAGTGTAACTAACAGACTTCGGGTTTTTATGGTGATAGATTTTTGTTTACAGTTCAAAAGGGGTAATATAATTTGATTTGCAGGGTTTGAAATGATTTATGTAGCATTTTTGGTGTCTGTAATCAAAATTGAAGAACTTATACTCTATGCACAGTGATCTAAGATTCCATTTATAAGCCTAATATAACATATAATAGAATATTGAACAATCAATCAAGAAATTGAGACACTGATGACTAAATTATACAAAATGTGAATGATTCATGACTCAGCTGCTGAGGCTGAAATTTCAGGGTACTGTAAATATCATAGAATTCAGCCTATGTTGATGCAAGTTCATAAATTCAATTTGCAAACATGGAGTGATGCAGAAAGGACAAATATAAATACCAAGAGTAAAATATTTCTCCCCTCAGAAACATGATTTTCCTATTCCATATTTTAACCAAGAATGCATTTCAAGACAGAAATGCTGAACTAAACAGCACACAACTGAAAAATATATTTGAATAGAAGGTATTTTCCATTGGCACTAATAAATTAAAAAATATTCTTAATGTTACACACTCTGAACACCAGCTTTGCCTTCTGGTACATTACAGACAAATCAGAAGCCAAATCATACCTTACACCTGTTTCTTACAAACTGTACTTCAAAGAAATTCCAACTAGAAGACCTAACTAGTCTTTAATTAATTTATAAGCATTGCTAATAACTATTGCTTTCCAGGGACTGAAATATTAAAAATAGTTCTTTATGTAGCAGAATAATGAGGAACACTGCACTATTTCAGTGTATAATAATATGACTTTATGGTCACTGATTCTTCCTTTTTTATACCTTTCCTCTGAAAGTTTAATCTGTGGGGCAAGTGCTGTTTCTGCCTATGTTTTGGCACAGAGAAGCTCGGCACTGAAGCAGAACTTCTACACGGTACTGTACAACAATGAATGATTGTGGGTTACTGACACTTGCAAGTATAACTGAACCATAAAAAACTTGTGTGTGAAATCTTTACTGGAAGTTCTGTCATGGGGCTGAGTGGGATTTAGGGGCTGGCATTGCCATTCAGGGGGTCATCATATTGACTTGTCTAGAAATGTAGCTTGACTTCTGCCATGCAGAAAACTATTAGAATGGATATCACCCTTCTTCTATCCCCATCTGATCATGGGCAAAGGTAAGTCTCAGACTCTTTTGTTTAATTCTTTCTTTACTGTGTCAACCACAAATTCTCAAATTCCAAAACATCAGAAAAATGTTAAACAAGCATAAATTTAAATGATAGATTGTCTTCTATGTTAGGTCTGCCTTAAGGTAATATTCTTCAGTGACATTGTGCTTGATCTGTTTTGACATTAACAACTTTCAGCAGTGGAAGTGGGGACTGAGGCTTTGAGCAGCAGAGAGCCATATGGTACCATCATTTTTTTTAAGCAGAACTCTGCACTGAGCTACATGAGCTGCTCTGTGTAAAACATTGGCAGTCTTTGTATACAGTATGACCTGAATATATTTTACAGCATGTTGTCATTGGTTCTCAGCACAAACCAATAAGGGCATATTGAAAACAGTTTATGAAATAATTTGGATTACCATATTTTGTATCAGAATTATGCTTTATGGCATTTGACCCTATATTACATCATTTTTTCTAAGAAAATTGGCATTAGAAATCTGTCAGGGTTTAAGTTTGTTTTCTCTGAATTAAGAATATATTAACTGTCATATTATTAAATGAAAAGGAAATGTTACATATTATGCTCCTGTAAAGTAACACAGACTCAGAATAAAGGAATAAATCCTTATTCTTTTATTGTAGGTTTTTATTTGACAGTTCTCCAATAACACAGAATCCTAGCTGACCTGTTATGTCTTGCTCTCTTATTATAAAAGACAAATAAAGAACTGCAACCCCAAGGTTAAATGAAAGCAATTTCTAATAAAAGATCATATTTATTTGATTTATTCGACAAAGTGATGGTTATAACCCTATCCTGAATAATATTTTATTTTATGATGCCTAATAGAACATGAGAAGTTCTGCAGTATTAGTGAGAATTTCTTTATATATTTAATGTATAAAAATATTTTTCAATTTAATTTACTCATGTATGATGCTTGAGTAGACTAAGTTGTGTCACCAGTAATAAATGTGCAACATGATTTTAATGAGAAAATGTTAATATTGTTACAAAAATTTATTGGGTAATGCAACTTGTTTATAGCTGTCACTCCTGGCAAATGTTTAGTTGTTCAGAAACCACACAAATACTAACATATTACTTTTGAATATTTGGAAAATATTTAGTAATTTCTGATGGCATTACTCTGAAAGTAAAAGACTCTGCAGATGTTTCCTCTTAAGCTAAATACTAAATATTTACATTAGTTGATTCTCTCAAACCTGCATTTTCACACACTAACATAATAAATTAGTTTCAAGGCATAGACAGAAAAAAAAAAAAGAAACTTACTGAATCAAGAATACCTGTCAACTTTTCATAGGGGCATCCAGGTGCTCTTGTGACAAAGCAAGATTTAGAATATATTTCCGATTGATTGCTCTTCTAGAGCTATCATACACTTATTGTTACTTTCCTAGAAAATTGCCCTTCCCATATTTATGACAAAACCTGATATTGAATGTCATAGAAAAATGAAAATATGTTTTCTGTAGTATATTTTGCACATATGAAAACATAATGCAAAGACATGCTACAATTTCAACTCTATTCTGTGAAAAGAAATAAAACCCAAGCCAATTAATTATTTCACCATATCCAATCATGGTGAAAAATTTCCCGGTTGCTAATTAGAGGAAAAGGTTTACTTTTTCCCTTGGAGTTTATTGATACAATACATTATTTTGGTTTCTCAATATAATTCTTACACATGCAAAGTTTCATAGTACAGTGGCATTTCTCACTAGCACATACAGTGAGACAGTCATGTTCATCAGGTATGGTATGTAATGAGCCTTTATTCTTCCTCTGTGCAGCTGGATAGGAGCAACATTATAATCAGCTACATAAACATATAATTATGTTCTATTATCTGCAATTGTGCTATAGGAACCTTCTTACATCTCTTTGTTAACATGATAAAATAGCAGTGTCACACTACAGTTAGAGAGAAAAAAAAAACACTTTAATATAATCTGAGTTTTGCCTTACTCTTTTTTCTTACCAGAAAAGAGAAGCAAATATTTTTAGAGGTGCTTTTATTTTAGGTTTTAACTTAATCAAATACTTGTATTAAATAAAATAAGCTTATCTATATGACTTCTTCAATGGATGCTGAGAAATTGTAAAGGTCTTTCACCGACTACAGGTCAAAGATAGTTATGGCATTCTTGAGATATAAAACTAAAACTATAAAGACACAGGAAGAAATAGGAGAAAATAATAATCAAGTTTTCAGAAATCCTATAACCTAAAAACTCCCTAGTTGAATTAACTTTTAACACATCTTGAACATTCACCTCTGGAATGAAAATAGAGGATTAAAGATGAGGTATTCTGCAAAAAACATATGCAGAATATAAAAGTCAACAGCACCAACCTTGAAAATAATGCTACAGTTTTAAGATTTAACAGCCTGACTCTAAAGCCCTGAATAACTGTGAGATTTATACTTTTCAAATTAATAGCTGTTTAAATACAAACACTGACACTTCATTCTTTGATAGAATCCCTAAGCATAATTACTGACATAAAAGTTGATGTACAAAAATACCATGTAATTTCCTTAAATAAAGGAATGCCTTAAAATCTTTTTGAATAAACAAGAGCCCCCTATATAGAAGATGGTGAAGGGCCTTGAGGGGAAGCCATATGAGGTCACTTGGTCTGCTCAGCCTGGAGGAGACTGAAGGGAGACCTCACTGCAGTCACAGCTTCCTCATGAGGGGANTCACACGGGGGGTGGTTGGGAATTAGAAGGCACACCGCAGGGAAGGGGTTACACCACCAGCCTGTCAGAGTTCAAAAAGTGTTTGGGCAATGCTCTTGGGCACATGGTGTGGCTTTTGAGGATGATCCTATGCAGGGCCAGAGGGTGGATTTGATGATCTTTGTGAGTTTCTTCCCTCTCAGTGTATTCTGTGATTCTGTGATATGTGAAGGATACACTGTGCTGTTAATTTTGTTAAACCCTGGTAAGGCTCACTTATTTATCTAAACTGTGGAAGAAAAATCTCAGATATACCATTTCAGAAAAAAAGGCTAGTTACTGAGGGTCCAGAGAAAGATCAATTTTTCCAGTCATATTAAACCTCCATGTCTGAAAAACATTTAAGAGCACATACATACCTCCCTAATGACACACGGGTCTACCAAAGGTGCAACCAGTGAAGCATGCAGAACAAAAGATTCAAATAAACCTCATAGAAAGAACTGCAAGTTAAAAAAAAAAGTGCTTTAGGATAAATAGCTTTTAACCATAGCCAGACCCTAAGGAAATATGTTTTAGATTATACACATTCACATCCTCATATTTCCTTGTACTTTTTTTCCAAAGAGCGCTCTGCTGCAATATAAAGAATTCTCAAGTGAGAGTCACATTCTGTTCCCTGAACATGTGAACTGTACTTTTATTTATCTCCCTTCAAACATAATTTTGAACTATCCCACAGGGTTTCTGATACATATCTACATAAACAATGGTAAGAGCTGTGAAAATAGCAAAGCTCAAAATAGATTTTACCTTTTCCAGCTATCTGAAGTTTCATTATCCATCAGAAACTAGCTTCCAAAAGTCCTTTTACAGCTGAGAAAAAGACATCATTTCTCAAAGGCATTTTACGACCAGGATAAATAGAAAAATTCTCTGCCTGAAGCTGACATTTCTTCTCACCTAAGTAAGGACTTAAGCATTTAAATAACTAGTCGCTAAATTTTAGAATATTTGTCAAATAGGCTTTGAAGATGATGTCAGAGGGTTGATTTTTGTTTAATAAGTAGAAAGAAATGGATCCAGAATTCATCTTTTCTCTGCTTTACAACAGAATCTATCTTTGGAATAATCACAATTTACACATATTTTATTTTTAAAAATAAATTACGTTTATACCTAACACTCCGCATGTGACTCTTAAACTGGCAAAAGAAACTCATCTTCCACAGCTTTGCATTGCAGAATAGTGTCTGTTAAGGTGTTAACTCACTTGAATAGGGTGATCCTGGTAAAATTTTTTGACCTAAAATTAGAAAATTACATTCTAGCATAGTGTATTCCTATTAAAAATTAAATTTTAAATATCTTCACTTGTTCGGTTCCCAAACTATGGAATTCAGATTGAAATACAATGCTAGAAGAGGACAACATCTTCAGAAGAAGATACCTTCTGTGGAAGGTATCACATTTTTTTACAAAATTTTGTAGCCTGTTGATTTATTTCTGCGTGAACACAAGGTATTAATCAATCAGGTGTGACTCACTAATTTCATATTCTTAGAGATCCATAGCAAATTTCAACATATATCTCATAACATCAAATTGCACCAATATTGCAGTAGGCATTCTGAACAGCAAGTTTAGATTTTTCTTGCCTTTCTGTTTCTTGAACTGGATATTATATTTAGGTAAGATGTATTGAAATGTGTGTTATGTTTTAACATTTTAACTAAAATACAAGTCTCACAAAAAGGCCATGGTAATTATTTACATCTTCATTAGTAATGACATATGTTTAAACATTTTTCTCATGAAGTATGTTTTTCATTAACTATATTTTTTGCATAAGAAAACTAACATCTGTTCTTTTCTCCTGCAATTTACATAGTTGCATGGCAACTAAGACATGACTGTCCCTCAGTGACTATGCTTGGTAAACTATTCAAAAGTGATCTTATGCCAAAAATTGACTGAAACATTAGCCTTCTGTCACATACAACAGATATTGTTGAGAAAGAAGGCTATCTTCCTGTGTGTTTTCCTCTTAGCTTCACTGCTATGCAACTACATGCACTGTGCCCTATAGAAAATTCTTCCTTCCAAGACATCCCTTCTTCCAGGAGCAACCAGACCACTAGTCTAAATCTTAGACTAATAAAAACATGTTAATTCTGTCTGGTTTTTTTTTCAGAAATAATGCATTAAGAGGTCCTTACTTATTCTGCCATAGAAAATATTTTCCTAAACACAGAGCACCACAACTAGTTACTTGATTATGGTCAGTGCATCAGCTGACGGGCATGTAGTCAAAATAGATTTCTGTTTTTTGAAACAGAAGCTGATCCCTATGCTCTGTTAGGTTTTGGAGCCCAGCCGAGTCAGGAGTTGTAACATGGCTTACTCCATTCTGCAGAGTGTGAATATTTACTTGCTCACAGTACTTTTATGCCATAAAGACCTATGTAGGCAGTTTCAGGGTGAAGAGTGGATGAATAACTAATCAAAACATTAGAAAAATGGGACAGGAGAGTTTATTTTTTCAGTAAAGGGAGATAACAGTATAACCTCTGATCACTGAGGAAATCTGTGCAATTCAACATATTTTCAAAAGGAGTGAATAATAAAGTGACAAATTTTATTATTGATGCTAAGCTACTAAAGGTAAATTAGGATCAAGAGAATTATTTAAATTTTTTTCCTAATAATTTCAGATTAAATTCATTTAAAATAAATGTTGGATGTTGTCCATTGGATATGTTATATATAAAAGGGTGGTCTTTTCACTGACAACTCAGATGAAAACTTAGAACTATAATAGATAGATATAAAATATTGGCTCACTGTTCATAAGCTATCAAAAATAATCATTTTAAAGCCAAAAACTCTTGGGAAAGAAAAAGGAAACATGGGGATTTATGACACACTATGAATCCATGGTTCAGTAGCATCCTGATTACAGTGTGCAGTTATGGGTACTGATCCCCTGTCTCTGAAAAAGGATTCAAAGGAATTTTTGAAGATGTACAGAGAAAGGATTACAAGAGTGACTTGAAATGGCTTCTGTGCACTGAACAGTGGAAATGGAAGAACGGATGACTAAAGGAGATATGAAAGAGGTCTTCATGGACATGGGGGGCAGTGAAAAAAAGTAGAAATCCATTTTTCACTGTCAGTTCCAAAAAAGAATTAGGTGATATCAGATGAAAGTAATGGATGGCAGTTGCAAACAAAAGTCTTCACATGATGGATAAATAATCTGGAAAACAGCCAAAGGGGACTGAAGGCGATAAATTCTTGTAAGGGTTTCAAAAGCAATTAGATTTTTTCCTCCAAGGATTTGTTCACTGAGGGCTACTTGATGCCTTGAGAGGCTGTCTGGAACAGAGGCTAGACAGTGTTAAAGGAATAAAGCAGGTATTTATTAAAAGGCCTTCAAAGGATACAGCTTGGGCAGCTCAAGAGCCCGGCTGTGGCTCCACCCAAGATGGATGATGGGTCATGAGTTTTCACACTTTAATAAGTTTTACATTTACACATTGGGGTTAACTGTGCAATTACAGCTTCAGGTTATGAAGTCCCATCCTCCCAGATTGCTCTCCTCAATTCACTGTTGTTTATACTTTTTGGGCCTAAAGCTGCAATGGTGTCCTTGGCTGTCAGGCTGGAAAAGATTGTTTTGTCTAACAAAACTGTGAAGACAACTTGCTAACACTTTATATAAAGTTCAAGATTATATACAAATGCAGTACAGGATCAGGAAAATATGAAAGCTAAAACTTAAGGCATCATACTGAGCACAAGAATGGATACTCTGGTATGTTTGGAACACTTATTGTAGTGAGCAAAACAGAATCAACTTGGGGAAAATTATTTTAAATTACCACCAATTGGAAATTGAGTTGGGTGGGGAGAAGCAAAGACAAAGCTCTTCCCTTCTTCCCAGGCTTGACTTTACCCCTTTACTCCTGAATCCTCTACCTTCTTTCTCAGAGCAAAACAGGATGATGAAAAATGTTGGGCTGTGGTCACTCTGTAAGAGCTCCTCTCTGCTGTTCTTCCCTCCTCACAGTTTTCCTCTGCTCCAGCATGAGACCTTCTCACAGGCTACAAGTCTTCATGCACCTTTCCAGGCTAGGCTACAGTCCTTCAGTAAAAGAGTGGTCCAGCTTGAGTCCCCAAGGGCTGCAGTTCTTTCAATTTTCAAAATGTTTCAAGTGTATCTTTCAAGTGTTGAACTGGAAAGGACTATGCTTTCTTCTCCAACAGGTGACATTCTCTGTTTTGTAAGGCCAACTGCTTAGTCAGCCAACCAAGATAATAAGGCTACCCTAAATTATTCATAAAGTACTTCAACCAGGATCTAGAACACAAGTCAGAAAAATTCTGAAAGTTTTTTCTTACAAAACCAGAAACCATGAGGGTTTTTTCCCACCCCTCGGTTTTGGTTACTGTATCGTTACAGTTTTTACTTTCTTCCAATTTAATGAAAACTCTTCTCTTGCTTTCTCTACATAGAAATGGCTGTAAACTCAATTAAAAAGACTGAAAATTATATAAGATGTAATGATAATATTGAAATAGCATTAGTACATATTTTTCAGTTTGAGAATAGAGACACTTAAATCTCTTCTTTTAGGTTGTGTCTTTTGCAGAACCACAGGGATAAAAACAGAAATACTTCCCAAACTTCGGTAAGATTAGGAGAAATAAAGAAATGCCAATATGAACACACAACCCAATAATATTAATTATGAAGCATTTACATTCCCAGTACAAATGCAAAGCTGAAAGGCCTGTGGAGATTTTGAGTTGCTTGCAGTAGCATTCCCAAGTTACATTCTCACTAATAATACAGGAATAGAATGGAGGGGTAGGAAACAAAAACGTGCTTACTGAAAAGTGTATCTTGGCATAGACATGATGTTTTCAACAGGCTGGCAGGGCAACTGTAGTCCCAAGCACTACAGAATTCCATTTCAAAGCTATTGAGAGTCATCTTTTCTCTCCTATCTTTGCATCTGCACACATCACATTAACAAACAGTGCCCTGGGCTTTCTCTTCACCTTCTCAGTTCCTGTCTACCACACACAAAATATTTGGAGAAGAGGGAAGGGAGAAACACAGCTGACAGTATAGTTTCCTCTTTTGTAACCCCACCAGAGGCTTCCATAACTACAGACCATACCAGTGCTGAGCACAACATCCATAGTTGATCCTGCACCTTTAGTAAGATCAGCTTAGATATGAGGTGCATGTTTCCATGCTGAAGAACTCTCTACCATCTTTTAAGTACACATAGATTAATCTCATCGGTTGCTCATTCAGGATTTGATTGAACACCCCCACACTTTTCCATCAGCTGGAGGAGGAATCCTTTGACTGAGTTTTGACCTGAGATTTGAGGCAAATCTCTTTGTTCACTTATCTGAAGTTGATTAATTTCATTATTGATTGCTGCAGTTTGTTTACCACAGCTGCAATGTCACAGGTTAATTCTACTTGCTGTGGTCTTGACATCATATCTCCTAAATTATTGACTTTTGTGCATGCTACTCTTTCATTTTGTTTATTTACAGTAATAAATCTTCAACTTTGTTTAAAAATAAACAACACAGCTATGCCTAAGTGATTTAAATGTCACTCCAAGGGAAAAACCTTACAACTGCAACAAATCTTTCCCCCAAACCAATGTTAGTTTCTAGTATACTTAGTACACCATTTGCTTCAAAGGTTATAGTCTGCTTTATGAAAAAAACAATTTTCTTGATACTTACATGACTGTTGTATTAGAAAAGTCAAGTTAAGTTCTTCAAATTCCTCCACAAAAACTCCAACCTGATAATATGCTGCTTTGTCTGAGTATTTATTGAAATTCTTGAGGATCCCATGGCTGGAATATTTCTGGTCTCTATATATCCTGTTATAAAGCTTGTTCTATTCAAGACCCATGTTGTGGGGGCAGGGAAACATGCCACTTGGAGCTGATGTCACTAAGCTGAGACAATCCTGCACTAAAGAAAACTGGATTCTGAACTTCTGTAAATTGCTATTTTTATTTCTATTAAAATGGCAATGAGTGAGTATTTAATCACCCAGTGCTTGATGTAAAGATCATAGATCTTTTTTGGCCACAAAATTAACTATTTCTTATTTTTAAATTGTTCCTGTAGCAAAAAATGTTGGCAGCAAAGGGAAGCTAAGCTTCTTATTGTGTTTTTAGATGACAGAATGATACATATATGTGTAAGAGTCGGTCCGGAG
>VZTT01075761.1:0-32562 GCA_013400855.1 Buphagus erythrorhynchus
AGGCTAAAATCTTAAGGCATCATTCACAACTTAAAACAGCACATTGTATGGACAGACCATCTGCTTAAATTTCCAGTGTTTAAGGAGACCCAGAGCAGAGGCCATCAGCACCCCTGTGCCTGTCCTTGGTGTCCCCAAGAGAAGCAAGGAGTTGGACTGGGTGCAGAGAGCTGTGCCCTGGGGTCAGTGGTGTGCCCTTGTCTGTCCATGCTCCACTTGTGCTACTGCTTATTTCTGAATGAGAATCAAATAGCCTGGATTTTTCTGACTTTTTTTCTTTCCATAGCACATGGAAACCAGGAGAGTTCTCCAGCATACCCAGGGCATATTAAGAGCAGCCTCAGCTTCCAAGGACGTACCCAACCCACCATGAAGTGTGTCCACAGTGTGAAGGCCATGGGATGCACAGCACAGACCCTCTGAACCAGCCTCACAGTGCTTTGGAATCAGGTTACCTGTCCCAAAGGAGTCTGATAAGCAAAAATGAAATGCCTGAGTTTTGCTCACTCACAGCCCAGCCTTGCCTGCCAAGAAGGGACACATGGCCAAAGGGGGTCCCAAAAAGCCTTGGGTGAGCAGCCTCAGGGAGCCCAGGCAGGGCACATCAGCCCAGGTTGTCTGTTCACACTCAGAGCAGAGTGATCTCAGCCTGGAGATGTGCAAAGAGGGAAACTGAGGCAAAAGAGCCAACAACAGTGAGTGCTGCCACAACCAGAGCACTCATCAGCTCTGCACGTTGTGGCAGTCACTGACCACCTCTGTAGCCACTGGACAGTGTCACAGCAGATAAAATTTGCCCCCTGATATTCCAAGTGTCAGACATTCTGGTACCTTTGGCTTTGAAGGAAATGATAATTTAATTTTGAATGCCAAGCCAAGACTACATGGGGTTTGGAAGCTGAACAACAAACACAGAGGGGTTTTTCCACCCAGCTTCACTTCTGCTGCCTCTGCAGCAGTTCCCCATTGCCAGGCTGCTAACACAGGGCTTGCTTAACATCATCACCCATTCCTGCTCTGAGAGGGCCCTGCAGCATGAAGGAGGAAGGAAAGGGCATGTGGTGTCACAAGGGAGATAAGGCAGGGAGCAAAAACAACCCTGCAAAGGTGGGCAGACACAGCTGGCCTGACTCAGAGCTGAGCCCATCCCTTCTGAAGGGCTTCAGAAACAGGGGCAAAAGAGCTAAGTGAAATAAAGGCCAAGGTTTAGCTAAGGTTTGGCTACTGCCAAAGATTTTTTCTAAGCATGATCAATAGATTTAGCTCCTCTGACCCTCGGGAGCCAGTCCTGCAGGGTTTACACCCAGAGCAGAAGGAGGCATTTGCAGCCATGGGCCAGTAACAGGTACTTGAACAGACAAGCCCAGACAAGGGAATATCTCCACAAACCCTGGCACTCACTAGCTGAAATCAGCTCCAGTCTTCCTTGCCCAAAATCCACCATTCATCCCCAACTCACCAGTATCCACCAGCATTCAGGCTGGGATGTCCCTGTGACACCCTGAAGCACTGACGAAAATTCAGATTAAAACATCCTCTGTGGGATTGAAGAAAACTATTGCAGGGCAGTAACATTTGTGGGGTGTTTTGAAAACACTTTTTTTCCACTCTGGGAAAAACAGAAAATCTTTTTGCGTTTGGGGCACAGTAATAGGCAGATAGGATTTCTCTGGAATAAACAGATTAAGAACAACCCAATGAAGGGTGGTAACACTGCACAGTCAGAAGGAAAAAGCCCAAGGGCAAGGCAAGCTTGGCTCAGCTGCCCCAGACAACAAACACGGGGCTTGAGCTGCAGCCAGTGCTGCTTATCAGCAGTGCAATGACTTTGTGTCCATGCTGAAATCTGCTCCTGAGACTGGCCCATGCCTGAATTTCCTCCTCCCTTCAGCCAAGGATGCACAGGCAGTCTGTGTTACCAGCACTCTGTCCAGCCCCTCCAGCTCTCCAACAACAGCCACCATCCACACCACAATGAGAGATGTGATTGTTTGTGTCTGCTCAAGTCCCCGTTTGTCCTCTCTAAAAACCACGCAGTAATTCAGCCCCAGGGCAGGCTCCAGCCTGGCGACAGCACCAGAGCAGGGTGGGAGGTGCCCAAGACCTTCCCCACACCACTCCCTTTAACAACACAACTCTGGGCTGAGGTGACTGAACTGATTTNTGTGTCTGCTCAAGTCCCCGTTTGTCCTCTCTAAAAACCACGCAGTAATTCAGCCCCAGGGCAGGCTCCAGCCTGGCGACAGCACCAGAGCAGGGTGGGAGGTGCCCAAGACCTTCCCCACACCACTCCCTTTAACAACACAACTCTGGGCTGAGGTGACTGAACTGATTCTTTTTTTAATTGTTATTATTTTTTCCTCTCCAGGCAAATATAGGCGCTGCACAAACCAGTCTGACTCCAACTCAATCTGGCCTTCCCAAAAGAACTGGAGGAACCAGTTGGTGATGGGGCAAGCCCTCCACAGCCACCCTGGTGCCTGGGTGGGCACCTCTCCCAGACCCCCAGACACAGAGATGGCAGTGACATCCATAGCTCATCCACCTTCATAATCTCTGCCATTTTTATAAGAATTCCATCAGGTTTCCATGCAGTCAACAATGCCTTCACCTCTGTCTGTGGCAGCAGGGCTCTCCTTCCAGCTTGGCCCAAAGCCCTTCTCCCTCAGCTCATTTCAAGTGGCACAAACATTTTTATCACAGGAGCAGTCAGAACCAAGCAGGATTCAGCCTCATGGCCCGACTTTCCCATATGGAGAGGAGCCTGCTGGGCTGCTGGAAGCATCAGGAAAGAGCCACCCTCCTCTCAGGACAACACAGAACTGGCAGCAAAGCTGCTGGGCTCAGCATCCCTTTGGCTGCAGCAGGGTCCCAGGCTCCAGGTCAATCCTCATTACTTGCTCAAGATGTTCCTCAGCACTTAAAACTGGTCACTGGCAGCAGTGGACAGAGCCAAGTCCCTGTGTCCCAGGTGCTGGGACAACCTCCATGCTGTGTTTTCCACCCCAAAAGCTCAGCCTCACCCAGCCTCCACCAGCGCAGGGAGCGTGTTCTGACACAAGCATGAGTAACAGCATGAAATAACACCCAGCAAGGTCAAAGGAAGAACCTCCCTGCCCCACTCCAGCCCTGCAGTGGGGGACACAGCAGCAGAAGCAGCACTGCTGCAGCACACATTCACCCCAGGAATCAGCCCAGGCTGAGCAGCAAGTGCTCCCCAGCAGGAGAGCCAAACACACCCAGGAACAATCCTGAAGCTCTTACTGAATTTCTTGGCTCTTGCCCCAAAACAGTGAAGGCGTGACTCTCCCAAAACCAAGTAATGCTGACTCCTGCTGCACTGCTACGGCCTCTGAGCCCCAGGAGATGCCTCTGGTTTCCAGAGAAGCCAGGAAAAGGCAAAGCAGCTGAGTCAGCACCCAGCCCTGGGGAGAAAGCCCTGAGTCAGCTCTGCTTCCAGCACAAGTGGACACTCCTCCTCCTCTCCTCTCCCCTCTCAGCACTGCTGGCAGCCCCATGCATGCCCTGGCAGCCCCACAGCAGCTGCACACACAAAGCACACAAGTGAGGCTTTGCAGGCTGGAGACCTCAAACACAGGAGCAGCTACTGCTCAGGGCCAGTTAATTCTGTGCAAGGACCAAGGGGTCACCCAAAACCTTCTGGAAAACCTCCCAGCAGCACAGCACAGAGCAAGGCTACAAGGAGAGCTGTGGGATGGGCTGTGGAGCACCCCTGTCCTGCAGCAGTGCAGCTCAACACCCTTCAGCTGGGGAAAGGAGGCAAGTGGGGGTCCCAGCTGAAGCCCCAGCAGCAGCAGTCACTGCTGGGGCTCTCATTGCTGTGGCTCAGGGCCATGGACAGGCACTCAGCACCCCAGGAATGGGCTGCCTGCCTCTTCAGAACCCTCTGAACTGCACCCACCTGGGGCTCTGCAGATCTCCATGCCTGCAAAGACTGCCTGCCACAGCTTCCCCATTGTGTTTGAAAGTTCTGCACCTCCTTTGCTGGGCAGAGGGAAAGGAGTAACAGATGAGGCAAGTTTCTTTAAACAAGGTGAGATTGAAATAACTACTGAAAATTGCCATTTTTTTTGTCTTTCCCCTCCCCAACACTCTCAGAGCTCTAGCTGAGGCTCTCCCTGGATGCTCCTACCCCAACATGAGTGAGCAGCCAGGTGCTGGCCACAGCAACCACAGGTACTGGTGCCAGTGGCTGCTGTGTTTCCAGCCTGCCATGGGCAGCCCCACACCTTTGCTCAGCTCCAGCACAAAGCCCAGGAGAACCATTGAGAAAGGACACCAAGCAGAAATCCATGTTTCCTGTTCAGCCTTGGCTAGAGATTTCCAAATGCTGACTGGGGCAAAATCAAGGCATTTGGGTGGTTTTGAGATAGGTGGGTGTGACACCCAAAATGAACTTCACAGGGCTGGGGTTTTTTCCACTGTCACCAGGCATCTCATTTTTGGTAAGGGAGGAGGAAGTGAGTGCTCACAGTTGTTCATTGGGTCCCCTCAACATCTCTCAGTGAGGCTCTGAGGTCAAGACTGATGGTGAAGGAGAAAGGATTATCTGGAAAAGGCTCCTCCTTTATCGACCATCCCAGAGTAAGGCCAGCTGGTCCTCACTCAAAGGAGGTTCAAAGTCAGCTGAAGTGGGGCTGCCCCTGCAGCAGAAAGGGGAATCACTTCTGCCAAGATGGAAAGGAGAAACTTGATTCTTCTCTCTCTCCAGCAGCCCCACTCCTCCAGGCCTGAATCTTGCTGCTGACAAGACATTTCTTTGCTTTGGCTCTGTATTGCTTCTAACCACTCAGAGAATTACACATAGCTCCCTCCTAATGTTTTTCTGGTTTAATTCTCAACCAATTTGGTTTTCAATTTGCTGTCTCCTAGAACAGCTGGTCCCAATATTGCTAACCTTATTTACCACTTAACCAGCACCTCTGACACACATCACCAAGCCACTTTTCCAGTTCCAGAAATAAGTACTGTCTAATTAAGTTAACGATGAGCAGGAGAGCTCCTATCAGCCTTGGAGGTGTTGCACCACATCAGCTGGTCAGGCTTGGAGCTCCTGCAAGCCCTATCACACTTCAAAGGGCAGGTTTGCAGGAAACACCTGCAATTGCACCACAGCACGTCCCTGGCTGTGCCTCCTCCCAGGCGTGAACACTCCTGGACGCTCCTCTGAGCTTGATGCAAGAGCCAGATCACGTCTGCTGCCTCCTGCCAGGGTGACTCACCTCAAATCACAGCCTTTCCCCTCTCAAGCAGCACAGCACCAAGGTCTGTGCTGAAGAAATCAGCCATGCTGGTGTTCCAGGTGCAAACAGCTTGGCTGATATTTAGCTTGAATGTGGCCAAAGCGTCCCCCCCAGAGCCCAGAGGTGTCCTTGGATGAGGTCCTCAGTTCCACAGGCCACAGCATGCTCCAGCACAGGGATGAATCAGGACAGTCCCCTCCTCCAGAAAAGGCTGAGCCATGCTGATGGCAAGTACTTTTATCAGGAGAAGAGACCAGCAGTGGGCTGGAGCTAAAGCAATGCCTGATGCTGCCCAGAAGGAAAACTGGGATCACCCATGGGAGTGAGACAGCAGAGCTGGGAGAAGGTGGCAACACCAGCAAAGAGCTTGATGGAAAGGTATTTACAAGCAGCTCTGATCTTACAGCCAGCTGGTCTGAGGCTGAGCTGGGACATCACTGAGGACAAACTGTGAGGATCACAACCCCCTGCAGCCTGGCTGTGCCTCACATGCAAGAAGCAAAGACTATCAGCATAGCAGGGTGGAAATGGCTGTTCCTCCTGAATGGGAAGCAAACAGGTGATCTGATCATGCTGCTCTGCCCTGGCTGTCAGCAAACCAAGCACAGGGACCCTGCTTCCCTCCATGGAGGCACTGAAGCCGTGGTGTTTGGAGAAGAGATGACCCTGTCTCCCCACAGGATGAAGGACAAGATTTCCCCCAGTCAAGCAGCATCTGATAAACCTCAAACAGACCCTGTAGACACCCACAGGAGTTTCCCAACCCATTTGTCACCAGAGCAAGCTCTGCATGGCTCATACCTGGGAGGTGATTTAGCTCACCATGGGCTCATGGAAAGTCAGAGGAATTGAGGGTTACCATGGAAATTGTTTTCACCAACACAAACCACACACTTGCCAGAGTTCAGACACAAGAACTCAGCACATGCCTTGTGCCTATTTACGGGCAGTGTTGCCCAACTGGAGGGGGCTCTTAGAGAGGCAATTCAAGTTCATTAGTTCTGCTTCCTAAGGAACAGATAAGTCAGCCTGCTGCTTTTAAGAGGAACTCAATTATGCTAATTAGGTATCAAGAGGAAGCCCTTCATTTTCAGAGAGCTGCAGTGGTAGGAAGAGCAATGCTCCTTTGCAAGCACCTGCTCCACCTCTGTCCTGAGTCACCTTCAGCCAAGGTCTTTCATTAGGTGGCAACGAGCATGTCCTCACATGGCACAGCATCAATATGGCACTTGCTCCTCATTACACACTGGAGTCAGCACATGTGAGCAAAGACAGTCATTTTTAATCCATCCTTCCCATTCCTGACTCCACTGCCAGGCAAGTCAAGCTATAATCATGTTTCAAAGACTTAAGGGTGAGCATTTGGGAACTGGATTTTAGGGCATTCAGTGAAATCCCTGTGTTAACCTCCCTTGGTAAAAAGCACAGGGTGCAAAGGGTATTTTTTAAAAAAAAGTCTACAAACAACTTAAACTGCCATAAAAATTGAACTGCAGCCAAAGGTGGAGGTCCAGGGCCAAAGCCTCCCCAACTGTTTGTATTTTGCTTGCACTGTCCTCATAAAATACTGGCTGAACACTTAATTCAGCTCTTCCCCTTGCTCCTGCAGCCTTGCAGAGGAAGATGAGAGTGGGCAGGTTGGAGACAATTCCAGGAACATATTGTTCTTCTCTTCTCATCCTGCCAGCAGTCACTGTGCTGGAAGAAGTTCATGAAACTCAACAAGAGAGGAGAGGTGAGGTACAGGGCTTCTGAAACGCCCACTCAGCTGTGCTTGGGAGTTATCTCAATGCTAAATCACTTTTTTAAAAGCCTGAAAAAGGCTGGGTTGAGAGCCCCAAAGTGGAAGCCAGGCCAGAGAGAGAGGTTGGAGTGAACCATTTTACCCCTCTACTGGTCCTGGCCCATTTCTCTTAAAATTCCAAGCAGGCTGGAGGGAACCTTGGACCCACAGAAGGGAATGCTGGGTTGGGGGCTTTGGCTTACAGGAGGCTGGGAAGCAGCAGGGGTCAAAGCAGCAAATAGATGGGTGCTAGATGGGGTTTAGAGGTCTTTGCAGAAGTAGTCTCAGTGCCCTGCAGCCTCTTAGGATGACCTTAACACAGCTAAAATAAACTTTCCTTCTCCCCCTGGCCCACAGAATGAATCCTGCTGAGAGCAGTTCACAGAAACACTTGCAGAGGGATTTTGGTTTCACTTCAGGCCAGTATTTTGGTAGAACACTGGGGCTTTTACCCCTGATAAGGGTCATGGGACATCTCCTTACCCTCTATCTCAGAACCTCCTGCACCCACCCAAGACCATCCCCTGAGCTGCCCTCCCCAAGCCTCAGAGCCAAGTTACACCAAGGAGAGGTGAGGAGCAGACAGAAAGCAACACTGAGTAGAAACCTTTTATTAAAGGAACCCGACAGCCTAAAATAAAAGTTGGAGCAGTGGAGAATGCTGAAGAATGAACACGGGGAAGAGATTAAAATCCTTGTGAAGGCACCATCAGTGATGCATTGCAGGCTGTGGGAGCAGCAGAACCGAGGGGAGAGCTCCTGTACCTGCTCCAGGACAGCACCTGCAGAGGTGGCACACCCTGATCCAAGTGTTTGTTCTTCACAAGGTTGCCTGGTCATGTCCCCCAGGACTCACAGGCATGAACAGTGACTTCATGCCAAGCTACCAGCCAGCACACTCAAAAGCTTCAAGCTGAACATGAAAGGGCAGCCTGCCTTTGGAGCAGGTCCCAAAATAACGCCGCTGGCATCAGAGAGAAGAACACTTAAAGCCCTGCCTGCACACATGTCTAAAAATCTCCAAAAATAGCTCTTGCTTCCCCTTTGAAAAATACTGTGGTTCCCAATGCCTCACAGGAACTCTGGTTCTGCTCAGAGAAGCCACAAAATAAGCGAGCAGCCCAGAACTGATCCATGAGCACATCTGGACTAGCTGAAATCGGCCTTAAGAAGAAATAAAAAAATAAAGATTTTAAACAGCATGTGTCAAATCCAGGGACCTTTATTTCTCTGGAATGGAAAGAATTTGCCAGCCTGGACAAAAAATTGCAGGCAGCAATTGTACATTCTTTCAAATAAAAAAAAAAAAAAAAAACAACACACACACATAAGAGTTTGGCTCCATAAATTTCTGTCATAAGAAACAACTTTGAATTGTACACCAAGCTTTTTACAAAGCATCAATGTTAAGATGTTTTACTGTGCTCTATCACATTCTTGGCCATTTATACAGAATACGCCATACCAAATGCTACATTAGCTTAAGACATTTTTTAAAATTAGTATTAAAAAGATACAAAGGCATCTTGGCTTTCATTTGGGTTTTTCTTTTATTAAGACACGGGAGTTTTCTTTGTTTGTTTTCCTAAGGAAGTCACTAAAAAAATATAATAACTTAATTCATAAGGACAAGATTGGTTAAAAATCCAGCCTTTCTTGCTTGGCAGCCCTCTGAGCTCGTACCTCTGTTGCTTCCATGAGCCTGTGAGCACTGCAGGCTGTGGGGTCTCAGCCTCCAGCTCTGTCCAGCCTCAGTTACCAGGTCTGTTCAGAGTTTCCACTGCAGCCAGGAAATATTCCTGGCCAAATGCTAAAAGAGATCTTCGGCCAAACAGGGAGTTTCAATCTGGGCCAATCTCACATGGGTTTAGCCCTTTGTCTTTTGCCTCTTTGTACATCCTTTGGAAGTCTTTAAAACGAGGGGCACAGCCTAACCTGGCCTCCCCAAAGTGCATACGTCCTGTGAAAAGGAAGTCTCCATCTCCTGGCTTCACCCCACACTCGAGCAAGGTCTTTATTTGTCCTCTCCAGTTCCCACTCTCCCCTGTCAGCTGAAAGACTTTGCTCTTCTGCCTGTACAGTTTGTTGACACCGACGTGAATTATGGATTCTTGCTCTTCTGCCTCGTTCGTTACGTTTTGAATGGAGCCTCTGATGACTGGAAACAGAAAAAGGTTTTAAGGATTAATTACTCAAAAATGTTTTGGAAGACCCTGGTCCAAACTCAGGCCTGTGCAACCAGGGGAACTGACTTCACTACAGCAGCCCAAGTTTTGGTCCTTTGTTATTCTGAGAGTTAAGATTATCCAGTAACTTCCAATATATATTAGCATTTTTTGTAGTTTATGTTTGTAATCTGTCCAGCAAAGGACGCCCACATACTAAATTTAAACAGAAAAATAATTACATGAGAAAAATAGCATTAATCATGAAGAATTCTAACAAGAAGATAGGTGCTAAATGCTCTCTGAAAACACACTTTCTGTTCTTCAAGCTGACCCTAATTTTCCTTTTAAAAAGGGAAGCATGGACAATTAGTGAAACTTTTGGTCTTTTGTCAAGTCAACCAACACTGCAGGGCAACAAGCAATGGTCTCTCCTAGATGCACCCAAATCCTTGACCTTCTACCATGGCTGCTGTGTCACTCTGTCCACCCTGGGGAGGTGCAGACAGTTCTGAGATCCCCATGAGCCCAGCACCCTCAGACCACACATACTGCTGGTGGGGGCTGAGGTGTGAGGAGGTGTCTGTGGCTGTTTATGGGAGGAGAAGGGAATGAGGAGACAGCAACTCACCAAAATCACTAGTGCAGACAGCCAGGAGGACCTCAGTGTCACTGCAGGGTCGGCAGGGAGCTGCACAGCAAGGGTCACAATTAGCAAAGGACTAGACAGCAGCAAACAAGTAAATTTAAATAAATAAACCATTTAAACTAAACAAAAACATGACTGACAAACACACACAACATGGACACAATCACTCCTAAGATTTGTCTGACTTCTCTACCTCTACAAGAAGTGGGGGCTAACGCCAGTTAACCCTAGAGCCCCCAGGAGATTTTTGTACCCAAGCAGGAATACAGATCTCTTTACCAATCCTGCTGGGATATACTGTCTAGCAAATATTGCACACACTCACTGCATTTATCCAAAATATATTTTGGTACTTGGGTGCGTTTGCAGAGCGCTCTGCTGTAAATTCACTCAAAAGCTTTCAGATCGTGTGTCTTTTATTCTCTGATGGCAAAGCTTGTCTCTTACAATTTCTATCAAGTGTTGTTGGGTCGTGTAGTCATCACCACATCAAAGATCCAGGAGGTCACAGAGTGGGGGAGGCAAAGAGGAAAGAGGGGAGGAAAAAGCCCCAATGCATGTGTTGGAGGGCGTTTCTGCAAAGAGGAAACTCGAGCCCATATCTGTTTGAGCTAAGGCAGCACAAAGACCATTTCCTGTACTGCTGGAAACATTTGGATATCTGCACTAATCTAATCAATGCAAGAATGTGGCTCCTCTTTGTACTCAGCCAGATATTTCTGAGGAGAAGGTGCTGTAGTTGCAATACAGATGTTTCTATAACACCCTGTTGAGTTCAGGAATTTGCTTATTGTCAGGATCCTGCCCTGCCTGGCCACGCTCAGTGAATCTATCCACAGTGGCACAAGGATCAGAACCTTGTCTGTCACCTGGTGTCACCTCAACACATCATCCAGAAAAATGGGAACCCTGGACCAGCACAGGCCCAGACTCCAGCAAAGCAGGGCTCCTGCTGAGGGTGGCTGGGTGATGAGATTCCATCACACAGTCACCACCCAACTGCAAACTGGAGCCACCCCACTTCTCCCCAACCCCAAAAATTCGGGTTTTGAACCTCAACATCTGAGAACACTTAGTTTAGATTCCCAAATAATCACAGCCTTCCTCTCCCCCCATCTGCTTCCCAAATTTTATCCATTGCACTTGAAAGTAGATTTAAGTTTGTCCACACAACATGCAGCTGGTGCCTCAGATGCTCTGTCACCCTCCTGTCAGACAGCACAAGCCACTCTCTGACACAAGACATGGCAAATCTCTTCTTTTTTCCAGGGACCCAGAAAGGCAGTGATCCAGAAAGAAGGATTATTGAACCAAATCCACCAGATTTGCTCCAGTCAGATGATTCATACACAGTGTAACACGCTGTTTAATAGGATTAAAGGAAAGGTAAAATGCACATTTCTGGACAGGGATATTTGAAGGAATAATTCAAGGAGCTTAAAAAGCTCCAAAAGAAGAGACAAGGAACAGGCAAAATAGCATCTGGATCAATCACATTTCTGTTTAGTTTGACTATCTCCAAAGCTTTCAGAAACAAGCCAGCTTTCCCTGCCCTTCTTTCCCCACATACTATTTCTGCTCTCTTTTTTGGAAAAGTTAAAAAAACATTTAATATCATGAGAGATGCAGAACCAGATGAAGCCTGGACATAATTGGAGTACTAGAATAAATCAGGCTAAAGATATTTCAAGTTTTAGACTCAAGAGATTTTGATTACTGGCTAGACCAAACATAAAAGCTTCATCTGACAAAGAAAATTGTAACAGAATCACTGAGTCATTCAGGTTGGAAAAGACCTCTAAGATCAAGTCCAACCATTAACCCAGCTCTGCCATGCCCACCACTAACCCCTGTTCCCAAATGCTACATCCACACACATTTTGAACACTTCCAGGAATGGTGATTCCACCACTTCCCAGGGCAAATCTCAGTGTGTTGGTCCCTAAACATCCTACTATGGAGTTGTTTCATTCATGGCACCTCCCAGATCCATCCAGGACAAAAGTCCCTCTTCCCCAGGCTCCCTCTGTCCAGATGAGGACCTGACTTAGATCAACCAAGCAGAGGGAACTTGCACAAATCCCATGGCATTTTCACAGGGACACAAGCTCCAAAACAAAGTACAGCTGAAGGACATCCTCTAAACACACAGCTGGATTTCAGATATTCCCTTCTGGAAAGACCTTGTAATAAAAAGTCATCTCAGCCTCTTTAAGTCTTGGTTTAGACCAGACATCTCTGTGGTTCATCCAATCCCATCAGAAAATTGGAAACACCGAAATGACTAAGCCATTTCTGTTCTCCAAAGGAGTGCCACACAAGCAACAGCATTAAAGATGAAAAACAAAATGCTTCAAAAGTGGTTCCTTCCATTTAAATAGACTGACACAGTAATAAATCAAATGAACAAATCTCCATGTGTACACAGAATCGAATCATTTTAATTGTGGACCCTAGGCAAAATCCTGAAACCTTTTTAAATACAAAAGGAAATTAAAAATGCTCAGCATTGCTCACACTAGATCATTACTTAAAACCTGCTTCAGGTCCAGCTGACTCACAGCAGTGTGGTGGCATGTGAGCTGCTTTAACAGCCATTTTCCACCACCCATCTCTGTAACTCCAGACAGATGAAGACCAAAAATCCTCTTCTGTGGGACAACTCCCACATCTGCATTCACAGAGTATCAGATAGATCTTGCAAGTGGCAAAAACAAGGTATGAAAGCACAGATGGAAAGCAAGTTGTGAAGGATTACTGCTGAGGTAAATGGACCATTAAAAAGCAAATAACATCCCCTGGCTACAACCAAAGCCTCACTCCTATAAAGGGTCAGAAAAGAAACTAAATCCTTAGGAGGTGGCAATGCCTACACTTTCTTTTGAATCACAGCCATGAAGGAATCTGTGTGTTTAACACAAAAGTTCGTGGCTTTAGCTGCAGTGCAGCACTCATTCCCTTTGCATTGGGCAGCAGGTGCTCTGCTCCATCCATAGGTCAAAATAACACACACACCCCTAGAACAGGAAGCATCCTTATAACTATTAAAAAAAATTAAAAGGAAAAAAAAAAAACCACCCCCAAGAAAGCACTCCACTCATGCACAGCAGGTGAAGATGTTCATTTTCTGGGGAGCTGGGCCTGGTTACTAAACAAGGCAGCTGTGTTTGCCAGATCCTGACTCCCTGGGGATGTCTCAAGGGCTGCTCAGGTTCTCACATCCAAAAGCGAGCCTATGAACTTGCAACAACAATGTCAACGTCAGCTGCTCCAATTCCTTTAAACTCGATGAGCCATAGAGCCTTAATTCATACAGCAGCAGGAGAAAGGTGGGGANAAGAAAGCACTCCACTCATGCACAGCAGGTGAAGATGTTCATTTTCTGGGGAGCTGGGCCTGGTTACTAAACAAGGCAGCTGTGTTTGCCAGATCCTGACTCCCTGGGGATGTCTCAAGGGCTGCTCAGGTTCTCACATCCAAAAGCGAGCCTATGAACTTGCAACAACAATGTCAACGTCAGCTGCTCCAATTCCTTTAAACTCGATGAGCCATAGAGCCTTAATTCATACAGCAGCAGGAGAAAGGTGGGGAAAAAAAAACATAGAAAAGCAACATTTTATTGAAGGCCTCCAAAGCCCAGATGCCTATAACTCAGCTCCACCAGCAGTGGCATAAAGCCTGCATTGTGCACGTCGGCTGCCAGCTCTCCTGGGATGCCTTTGATGGATTTTGACAGAATCCTGACCTGAAGTAACCTGAGGCAGCCCTCTGGCTCCAACACCCCAGCCCAGTGCCCCCAAAGGGCTCTCCATGCACCTCCCTGCAGAGGCAGATGTAATTACATCATTGCTCACAGGGCAGCAGCCATGTCCCAGCTGCTTTGAGCGATTTGCCCTCTGAACCTGGCGTGACTGAGGAGGACGAGGCAAGGCTAACAATAGACTGCACTTGTTGGCCAACACTTGTGTCAAACACGCTGCTGGTCCTCTCCTGGACCTCTCCACAGGGAGGCAGAACCTCTTGGGAAGAGGGAGGGACTGCCCTGAGGAGATGCCATGAGCCTCAGGTGGCCCCAGCTCCCCAGCACCAGGGGCTGGGCTGTCCAGGAAGGATTGTCCCCAATCCTGTGGATGGATTTGAGTGTCCCTTCAGTGCTGCAGTGTAGCACTGTGCCCAAGGAGCGAGGGAGGTGGCACTGCTCTCAGCTCACACACACAGCTCCGGCCCTTCCTCCTTCGCTTTGTGTGCACACAGCCCTTCCCTCCTTGGAAAGAGGAGGTGGGGTTGTGGAGGGGCCATGGTGGAGGATGACAGCTCCCTGCAGGACACAGCCGTGCTGGCTCTGGCGTCACAGAAACCACATGAAGGGCCTGCTCCTCTTTTGAAACATTCGTGTTTCAACAGCCACCCATGGGTCTGACTGACCTGACCTTACCCCATAACCAGCTTCCAGCCCACAAGAAAGAAGGTTCCTCTGCCTGTCCAGATTTTTCTCAACACGCTCCAGGAGGTCACAGCCACCAGAGCACGCGATGAGCCACGCTGCAGGTCCCTCCACAGCATCCCAAAACTCCACCCAGCGAGCCCAAAGCCCTTCTCCAGCCTGTGTCCCCACACGGGCTGTGCTGAGCATCCACCCTGCACCGGCAGCACACACAGGAAGAGACACACTTCAAGCAGAAGTGAAAATGTTGAACACAAAGTAATTGCAGAAAACCACTTCACCGAGGAATACCCTTTGGTTTTGTGAAGCAGCGGGTGCACGCGTGCCGTGTGGTGAAGGTGTGGATGCTGGGGGAGGAAAGCACAGAGCTCTTTATCTGAGCTTCCATGGCACGCATCACCCACACCTCAGTACTTCTGAGCAACCCTTTGATGAGCAATCAGACCTTTTTAAGCATCAAAAGCTACCAAGGAGGTCCCGGCAGCGTTATTTTCTGTTAGTTTTAGGTTTAAATCTTCTGATTAAAACAAGTAGTCTTTCCTCTTCAAGGCATTCAGATGGGTCCTGCTGCAGTCCCTGTGCTGCAGCACCTCCAGCCACACCCGTGTGGGGCCACAGACCCCCCTCCCTCAGCCTGACATCAGCATCAGTTCATAGGAAACAGAGAAACCCACCCACACCTCTCAAACTCTTGCTGCCAGCTCTGTAACTGGCAGCACCCAGACTGGAAAGGGCATCATAGGATGAGTCTCCTTCCTGGAAACACAGAGTGCAGACTTCCCAGAGCAGATTATAAAAATAGAGATGTGGTTTTTCTAAAAATGATGAGTTTCTCTGTTATTTTTTTGAGCCCTAAGCAAAAATGATTATGTCTCAACTGCTTACTGGATCAGTGACTTAGCTGGGAGACAAGAGTTTAGGGACAAACATCATATGAGTGGAAAAAAAAAAAAATCTTGCCCTGATCCTGCTTTAACTAATTATAAAGTGAAATAAATCCTTGTAATTATTTCTTCTGAAATAATTCCACTCTGAAAGAGCATTTCTTCCATGAAGCAAACCTCTCACAGCTCATATCCCAAACAAAAAGATTTGCTTTGCTGTGCAGGTGGACAAGAATTTCATAACCACTCTGGTTTACCAGGCTGTGACTAGTCCTTTCCTTTCTTGATACACCTCAACTTTCCTCACCACCTCAGAAAGCTCTTCCTGAGCAAGCCAAAACAACATTCAACCTCAAAACCCTCACAACCCCCACACCGAAACACCACCTCAAACTACATCAATGCATGTGCACTGTCAGAGCATCTCGTGTTTAAAAGGAAGGTGCTGGCTGGGAGCTGAGGCCAGCAGAGCTGCATCCAGCACACCTGCATTTAACATAATACCTGCAGCCACACAGGGAAAACTGGGCCAGAAGACACAGAGCCTCTCCACAGCTGGGCTGGAAATTACTGACACCCTGTCACAACACACAGAGGAGCTCTCTCATCACCCCTTTGTTTTACAAGGTTTTCCTGTCTTTGGATGGGATAGGATTACAGGGCTTTCTGCAAGCACTGCACTTTTTCCAGCATGTCAGTAGGAAAACACCAAGTCAGGGAACAAACAGGAAAGTTGGACTTGTCCTGCCCTGTGGATCAATAAGCCTCAGACATGGGACCACAGAATCACAGAACAGCTTGGGACAGAAGGGACCTCAAAGATCATCTCATTCCCACCCCCTGCCATGGGCAGGGACACCTTCCACTATCCCAGGTTGCTCCAAGCCCCATCCAATGTGGGGCTTAAACACTTCCAGGGATGGGGAAGCCAGAGCTTCACCGTGCCAGTAACCTCACCATCCTAAGAGCAAAGAATTTCTCCCTAACATCTAATCTAAATCTCTCCTCTAGTTTAGAACTGTTACCCCTTATCTTATCATTATCTGCTAATGTAAAAAGACACTCTCCCTTTTTTTGTTAGTCCCCTTTAAGCACTGGAAGGCCACAATGAGGCTGTGCTTTGACGAATACAAGGTTAATGCTATGAGTAACATAAAAGAGAGAGTTTAGTGCTCTTCTGAAGGCAGAACTGTTCATCTCCCTGTTTGCTAGAAAGTTAATCTGAGCAGAAGAGGCTACCTGGGACAAGGATCATGAGCACAGATACAAAACTCAAAGATTCCCTTCTTCTTAACAGCCACAACACAGCCAAGACTTGGTACAGGACAAGGTGGTGATGGAGCAGCTGAAACAAGATCATGATGGACATCCTTCCCTGACCTCTCTGTGTGAAGAAGGGATATCAGTGATTTTACTCCTCCAGAAAAGGAAGAGTCAACTCCCATTCCTTGCCTTAGCTTGTTTCTAACACTCAGTTCAACTTGCATATATGTACAAGTTTCCAGAATTAACTTGGAAAATATAGACAGTGGCCAAGAACAATTAAACCTGCAAATAAATTTAATGCAATGCAGATTTTGCAGGCTGTGGCATGGACTATGACAAGAGAATTGAGTTAATACCACTTCCTTCCTGCAAAGAAGGAATAAAAAAAGCATATTGTAAAACCTCATCATTAGAGATGTGATGACCTTTGTGTTCTGAGAAACGTTAGGACAAGAGATCATAAACCAGAAATTTATCTTTTCACAGAACTGTCTTCCAAGAGGGTATTTAAGTCCCTAAGCAGCAAAGATTAACTATTTATGTAAACAATGTGAGGAAGAGATTTGGTACTAGGCAAGCTCAATTTGCAACAGCTTGCAAATTGAAACTTGGCTCAGCAGATACAGAGCACGTAAGGATCCTTTGGGATTGATGCCTTTTTGCTGTTCCAAGATGCAGCAGTCATTCTAACAAATGAGCTGAAAGGTCAGCTAGAAACACAGCCATTTGTTTAAAATTTAAAACAAAACAAAACAAAAGTAATGAAAAACCCACAGAGCAGTTTTTATTTAAGCAGCATTAAACATTATTAAACTCTACCTCCACACATGAGTTGCATCAACCCAGGAGAAATAATAAGAAGTGTCATAGCTTCAAGACACTTCTTTCTGTCCCCTCCTCTTTCCCCTCTGTGGCAAACCCCAGCACTGGGGTGGGCAGTGACAGAATGGTGACTGGATCAGTGCCAGATCCCAGTCCAGCTCCTACACTTACCCATTGCATCATAGCTCTATAAAAACCCTCAGTTACAGTCAAGTCTGCAAGATACTGTGTCCAAAAAGCCCCACTCAGAAGATCAGATGTCCAGTCAAATTCCTCTGTCTGCACTGCAGCAGCAGAGCCCAGCAAACCAGAAGTGTCTCTGCAGCCACACCAGCCCATGTTCCTGGGCAAGCAGCACCTGTACACATCCCTTTTTTTTTCTTTTTGCTTTCCTCTCCTCCCTCCCTAACTGCAATTAAAGGGAAAAGATGGCAGCAAGATAACTGCTGGGAATTTCTCCTGCTCTACATGCACAAGACACCACTATAAAGCCATAAAAAAGCAGCTCTGTTTGACTATCTCACAGAAAATACCTCTCTCCTTCCTCAAACCTATCACTGCTGCCCAAGGGGGATTAGGAGTGGGAAGCATGAGGAGAAACGAGCTGCTGGGAGCCAGAGGTGCCTCTGCATGGTTGGGGGGCTGCTCTGATGCCCTCTGACCTGCAGCAGAAGGGCTGGGGCAGTGTCCCTTGGTGTCACCCCACGAGAAGGTGCCAGCACAGGCAGCTGCAGCACTGCACCCCTGCACTGCCCACCTGCCACACAGGACCAAAGGAAATGCTTCCCTGACCCAAAACCCACTAAGACTTATGGCTTGGCTCATCCCCTCCCAAAACTCACTCTGAAAATGTTTCTTCTTTCTTCTAAAGAAAACGTCATGCCAAAGCCTTGTAAAAGCTCTCATGGGTCAGATCTAGGAAAAAGTGAAGTTAGAAAGTTTTGGTGTCTTGTTGGGCTCCCACAGCTCTCAGCTGTCATGCAGTGCTTGCACAGCAGAAAATGAACAAGTAAGGTGTTTTTCACTCCCATGCCCTGGGGAAATTGTGCAGCCAAGCACTTCTCCATGCCCCTGCCAGGGCTTTAGGAGAGGCTGGAGCCAGCACCTACTACCAGGCTGGAAACCTGCCAGGAACACAAAAGCTTTCCCTCCCTCCCTCCCTCCTCCTCTTCGGTCCGGTCCATTAATGCCTCTGATGGAGCAGAGGAATAGAATTAAGAAACAAGTGGCTGGTTAAAGTTAAACCTAGAGCAGAGTAATGACAGATCAAAGATTAAGTGAGTCTTAAAAAAAAAAAAAAAGAAAAAAAGAAAGAAAAAACAAAAGAAGAAAAAAGAAGAAAAAGAAAAAAGCATATGTGCACTCAGCTCCACACAGGTCTTTCTCCTTCCTGTTTCTAGAAATCAAATTCATTTTGGTGTGTGGGAGAGCTCTGAAGGAACAAGGCCAGTTTTCATTATAAAACCATGTTTATTTGATCAGCCTATTCTTAAGAAGGGCTGTGGAGGAGCTACATCTATACAGAGAGAGATCCTCGGTGCTGTAACATTGTTAACCTTAAAAAAAATCTACTTAAAACTTTTCATTTGTAACAGGAAAAGCTTTGAGATACATCACCTTTTCTTACTTAAAATCACATGGGGCTTGGTCATATCAAGCTCAGTCATCAGCTCTATATAGGAACATCTTTTTTCTCTCAAATTTCTGACATCCACATGCAGATAGAAGAAATTGATGTGAAGCTACCAGCAGTTGTGGTGGGGCAGAGGTGCATCCTGTGCAAACAGGAATGATGCTGGGAGGCAGGCAGGGTAATGGAATGCCAGACAAGCTCCATGTGCATTTCCCAGCACCTCTGATCACTACAGCTCTCCCAGGGCATCACTACAGAAAGCACATGGGCAAACACCAGAGGTGATGCCCATTGCAGGAGTTAATGCTCAAATCCCATAATGGAGCCAGGAGATGCCTGTACAACCCATACTAAAAAAGTCCTTCCACAAATCTGAACCAGTACCAAAAATTAACTGGACTAAGGCTGTCACAGGGCAGCAGCTTTTCTGAGCCAGTACTGAACCTCCCAAAATCAGACATAACACATCACAGCTTTAGGTCCAGGATATCCCCCAAGTATCTGTGCAATATTTCAGTGAATATTTTCTGGCTTCTAGCACAGATTGAGGTGAAAGAGATTTTCTGTCCTGCAAATGAAGACTCCAACACAGGAAAGATTTGGCCCATGTTTCAGTCAGTGGGAAGAGGAATGCAGCTTCCCCGCCCTCTCATCCCTTCTTTAGCTACAGCCTCAGGAATTAGCAAACTAAACAGTTTTGCAGAGCAAGCACAGAGCATTATTAAAGACTGCCAAGCAACTGGGCTGGATTGCAGCTCTGTTTGTGGGCCCATCTTTGGTGGTACACAAAGGTCAGAGCAGAGCAGAGCCCCAGCTGCCTGCACAATACACCTGACTGCTGATTGCTTCTGACTGCCCACTGAGTTGGGAAATAAGCTAACGGCATTCGTGGCCAGTCTAGCAAAAATAAGCTATTTTCTCCCCCCCTCTCCCCTGCAGCTGTGTATTTATCACTGCAGCCCCATTGTCACCTCCTCTGCCCACTGCAAAACCAACTCCTGTCCAACAACATCAAAGGGCAAGCAGGGCCAGAGAAGATGCTGCCAAAACTGTTTTCTTGGGAGAAGGAGAGATTAAATTAGGGAATCCATCCAATTTTGGTGTGAGCTTTCTTTTAAGTGAAGGCTTCTTAGACCAACGTTTTTCAGACTCAGGTCCCCAAAACATCACCCTTGCTCGGTTCAAGACGATGTGTGAGCGTGTGCATTCCTTGAGCATCAGAACAGCACTCTGAAACCATTCCACACAGGGGAAAAAAAAAAATTCAAAAACTTTGTTCTCAAACTCTCCCACCCAGTCAATCATTCACTGCAAACCTGACCACTTCAGGCACATGAATACCTGAAGCAGGCTTCCAGCTTCTCAAAATTAATCCCACTGCAGGCAGTGTTACACTGCAGCCAGCCTGATCCAGCTAGGTGCTGCTCTGTGACACACCCTCAAAAACCAACTCTAAATGTGCTTTTTACACATTAGGGTTAGGGAATGGTAAGGTTTATATTTTCATGGTTACTTTGTACCAAGTTTTGGATCAGCCATTACTATGGGAAAGACAGAGTTAGTGTGGACAGACTCCAGCAAGGAGGGGGAGCGTACATTAAAAAAAAAAAAAAATTTGAAATATTGCATCCAAGAGTGTCAGAAGGATCCCTTACACAGCCACTAACTTCAGTGTGTTTTCAGAAACTGCAATAAAGGCTTTTTTCTGATGTTTTTCTCTTAAAACTTGTTTATGACCTTTTAAAGAAAAGTCAAACAAATCATCAAAGCTTTAGGTGCACAGGTGAGCCACCCAGCAACGTGTGCTCAGGCTTATAGGGCAGATCCCTCAACTTTGCTGTTTATTATTCATTTCTCCAGCAAACCCCAAATGGGAGGAATGCAGTATCAACCTGTTCTGTGCACTTCATAGAGTCACAGGATGGTTTGGGTTAGAAGGGACCTTAAAAACCATCTAGAGCTCTAACCCCTCAACCCCAAGAGGCAGGAGAGTTTTAACCTGCACAGAGGGCAGGGAGGGGAGAAATACAAAGCAAGGCATTCTTCTCATCTGATGGGGTGTATTGGAACAGACCCCATGCAGCACCCAGTGGTGCTCCCCCTCTGCCCCACAGCACAGTGCCAGCACCTCAGATGGCCACAATTACTCAGGCAGAACCTGTGCTAGGCATAAAGGTCATGGGGACTTTCAGTTTAAGTGTTCCAAGTTTCCATCACCTCTTCTGCCCACAGCAGTGAGGAGCTCAGCCGTGGTTACCCTGGCAAAGAGTGGGCACAGCAGGCACTGCCTGCTCGCCAGCCTTGGCACAAAACACCAGAAAGTTTCCACTCTGACAAGAAGTGAAAAATACACCAGTGAGAGGATGGTGAAATACTGGAACAGGATGCACAGAGTAGTGGTAGATGCCCTAAACTTGGAAACATTCAAAGCCAGCGTGGATGGGGCTCTGAGCAATGGAAGGTGTCCCTGCACAGGGCTGGACTGGATGGACTTTAAAGGTCACTTCCAGTATAAACCATTCTGTGATTCCATGATCTGCTGCTTCAGGTTACAAAGCTAAGCAGCATATCCAGCCTTCAAGAAATAAAAAAAAAACCTAAAGATTGGATATTTGTGAGGAACTAAAGGAACACATGAGACTAGGAGCCTACAAGCTGGAATGACAACAGAGCCCTGGGAGGATACCTGCAGGGATAGAGTAGATTGGAGACCCACCTCTGCCAAACACAGACTGCATTACAGATCAGAAGTTAAGAAGGGTGCTTTTAAAAGCCATTTGTTAGCAGAAACATGGGCATAGCTCAAATACTTCTAAGCTTTCTGAATTTCTGATCTGTTTTCTCAGGACAGTAAATTAACAGCATACAGGAAATAGCTGAATACTGTTAATTACTTAACTGGATTTATCCAGTTTTGCCTTGTTTTTCAGATACCCACACAAGTGTTGTACCTCCTATGTATTAATATTCTCAGCCAGGTACCCAGCATTAATAAAGAAAACATATAAAACAGTTAACAGAATCTGCACTAAGTCTGTAGATGCCATCAAGATAAAGGGGCATTTTTGTTAAAGTTTGACTTCTTTACTACACAAAGGCAGGTGGGTAATGAAAGGGCTTTCAGTATACCCTCTGAGCTCTGACAACTGAATTACAGACATCCCCATGGGTGTGCAATGGGAAAAGCAAACTACACAGCTTGAACAAAGCTGGACCCAGAGCTTGATGAGACATCTTGAAATACAGACTTTAAGTAACAAAATAAAGCTCCTTTGGTGGGACAGGGAAGAGGATTCACCTTCCTCTCCAAAACTTTTGGTCAAACCTACAGATTCTTGTTTCAGACTATTTGAGCAGAAGCTGAAGTACTCAAAAAGTAAATTACCCTCCAGGGACCTTCACAGAAATGTAATGCAAGCAGTGTGCTGTGGTGCAAGGCAGACCTAAGCCAGGCACAGCTGAGAAGCTCCTGTGGGTCAGCACCTTCAGAAAACTTGTAGGGAGAATATGGCCAAACAGTATTTGCCAAAACCTCCATCTACTTGCCAGTATCAGCAGCATAGCTGATACTCAGAGGAATATTTTCTTCCAGCACAAGCAGAAAAGATTAGAATCAACAGAATTCAACAACTTAAACAGGTTCTGCTGATTCTCCAATGGCCTCAGGCCAAAATGTCACAGTGCCTCAGTTCTTCATTTGGGCAAACATTGAGGCTGCAGAGCATGAGCTGGAGTTAATGGAGCATCAGTGTGGATGGGAATGATAGAGGGGTGCAACCCAAAGCCTAATCTGAAATCAAAAGCACTTTCAGTCAACCATCACTTTTGGATATGAAGAGAGAACACACCCATCAAGATGCCTGAATTGTCAAGGTGACCCTTCTTAGGGACTACTCCCATTAAATGATGTCAAGCACTGTGGCATGCTTGCCTTCACTCCTCTTCCCATCCTAAGAAACTCCAACCCCACAGATATGCACTTTTTTTGACTGTTACTATCACGGTAAAAAACTTTCCAAACCAGATGTCAGCAACCTGAATTAAAATCTATCAGTATGTTGCAAATTCTTCCTGCAGTTAGGAAAATCTTGAGAATGTGGTAAGGCAGAGTCAGAGCCAAGAAAAGGGTTAAGTCTCCAAAACCTAGAAAATTTTAAAGACTGCCCTATGTCATTCAACCTTCTAAAAAAAGGGAAAGGCCAATGCAGAAAATGCATATGTCTTCTACTGAATTATTTGCTAGACTCTGATTAAGTGAGAAAGAATGGCTGTAAACTAATAAAACCTGAGGATTTCTAATTAAACCACAGGCACCATGCCAAGCATTGTTGATTTGTTGATGCACCCTGCAATGTCAGGACTCTAAGGACACAACAGGTCATTAAAGTATTAAACAGATGACTTACACCCTTTAATCAGCGCTGGGATGCCAGGTTAGGAAGAGAGAGTAATTCAAGGGCAGAGTACAACAATTATCACCAGGAAACAAACACAGCACTTAGGGAAAGCAGGGAGAAGTTGTTAGCAAGTAGTTATTGCACAAGGAAAGGGCTGGATTACTGAGCCCACACCTGGGTCTTTTATGATAGTCATCTCCCCACTCTGAAGCAGCCAGAAAATTTTGCAATACTTGTGATTTTGAGCTCTCTGCCATCAGAAGAAGCACTGCAGTTTTGTCTGCCCAGCACATCTCAGACCCCATCTATAACAGCATCTCACATCTTTGTCACCTCTTCACACCTACTGCAGCTCTGCTAAACTCTGTCAAACTGCAACTGAGACACGAGCAGCCTCCTTTTTCCAGAGTGCAGCAGCCAAAAACTGTAAACCAAAACCTGCAGGCAAAAATCAGCCACATTTATGAACAAGGGGCAGAAGTAAGGGTGGTGGGAAATGCAGAACCTTAAACTCAGTTTTCAGCTCCTTTAAGATCAGCACTTGCCTCTCACTTGAGCCTCCTCTCCAGTGAAATCTTCAGTGATTTCAGTGATTGTAAACTCCCTCTCCAAATGAACAGCTCAGTAAAGCATATTTCATCTGAGGTTTCACAAAAAAAACTAGAAGCAGCTCCAGAAGAAAGGAGGTCCACGAACTGCAAAGAGCCTCAGATATATTGCTCCGTGGAAGCCTCACAAGCAGCTATTTGGCAGTTCCCCCAGACATACGGATATTTATAGGAAAATAAAAGTGCTCATCTAAGTGAGTAGTGGAAAGAGTCATGTAGGGCATTTTCATCGTGTTTTCACCCTGCACAGCCCCTCCCCAGAGTCTGGGGATCCAAAAAAAGGCAAGATAAATAATTTAAAATACAATAGAGATCCCCAGTTTGCCCTGAAGGCTCTGCTGATGAACTATTAAAAAGCTTCTTCTAGCCAAACAAGACACTTGGAGAATGGAGCAGACTCCCCACCACATTGTTTCATAAGACAGCACTGAAATTCAACCAGTGTCTGTTACAGCTGAAAATACAGCAGTCACTGAAAAAGTGATTTAATGTGCCTATTAAAGAGGAAAGCTGTAATTGGATTCAGTCCTCAGTTTGACTTCTGAACATCCCTGAAAAAAATACTCCCATTAGCTTTAAAAATCTCCAAGATTTTATGTGTAAAGAAGAGCATTTAGTTCTGAAAACAACAGCAGTTTGTGCTGGCTTGTGGTGGTAAAGGATGTCAGCAGCAAGTCCTCAATGCTAGCAAAGCTCAGGAGAAACCCTAAATGCAGACTAAACCCAGCAGTGATAAGCAGTGTTTCTGTCATATTATTTTACTATATGCAAAAGCAATTTCAACTTTTTTAGGGAGAAAAAGAGCACAGGACTTGTCTTAGTAAGTTTAAGTGACTTCTCATCAGCCTGTCTGTGTCTCCATCCTCACAGCCTGACAGAGAAAGAAGCACTGAATCTGGGAGCATTCTCCAAATAACTGATTAAACAATGTATTTAATGTCTTCTGCAATGGAATTTTACCACATAGCTGACATTCTGCACAGCATATTCATCTTTGCACAAATGATCTTACTGGGAAAGCAGCTCTGCAGAGATACTCCACTTCATTTGTAGCACTTTTTGGATGCAGCAGAGCAGTCTGCTTAAAATGCAAAATGCCCAATAATAAGCTACCACTTGTGAGCATGGCAAAAGTAAAGGCAGTGACTTCGAATTTAGAATATTTGTGTTTGTATTTTTTTGTTTTAATGGCAAAGCTGCCACCTGTCAGTTCCTAGGGTTACTGCATCAGCCCTGAGCCCAGCTCTGCTCAGCTGAGCTGAGTCCAGCTCAGAGCTGCACAAAAATAAAGCCCCATCCGAGCTGGCATGATAACATTTAACACTGGCAGGGCTGCACAAATACACAAACAGACAATCCAGAGCCTGGTGTGGAAAGGAGCCAGGGGAGGGGAGAGGATGGAACAAGTTCTGCAATCACTTATCCCAGAGAAGATAACCCTGGAAGATACAGCTGCAGTTTAATTAGTCACACCAGTGCTTATCAAGCAGCATCTGAAGGCAGAGCATGTGGCATCAGCACGGCAGGGTCTGGCCAGCCTCCACTCGGCTCTTGGGCCACACAGCCTCACTAAACACAGGGTTTGCCCTGGGCTGAGTCATCCCCAGTGTGCTCTGAGGACTCCTCTCCTTGCCTTCACCCAAAACAGCAAAGGCAGCCCACGTTTCAAAAGAGAAATCTGGTTGAAACAAATCCGGTTCCCCACTTAAAATACCTAAACCTTGAAACCCTTGCAGTCATTTGAGACAAACTACCCTAAATCTGCAACTCCCTGGGCTGTTCTGGAAATCTGCCCTCCTTAGTTTTGGGGATAAAAGCTAGAGGCAATCCTGAATGGGTAAGATGCATGAACCAGATCCCACCTATCTAAAGGGAATTCCCCTTCCACCCTGCCATGCTCCACAAATTCCAGTTTTTCTTCTCAAACTAATTGCTCAGCACACTTAGGTCACACCTACAGCCATTGTTCCAAATGCTATTTAGTATCAGACTTTACAGGCTTGTAAGATCTCTCCGTTTGTCCACTCCTCTTTCCTATAAGCTTTTCACTGGAGTAAAACTCCTCCCTACAAAACTTGCTTTTCATAATGTTTGAGAGAGAAGACAACACTGTCCTGTTAAAGTATTGTCACAGTGTTGAAGAGGTCTGCCATGGCACAGTAATGCTCAGGAGACTGTAATAAGGAGAACTGAGGAAGGAACACACCATTTTTCTTGTTTGAATCAAGAAAAAAAAAACCAGAAAAAGCAATAATTAGGTCAGCAAGTAGCACTACTTGCAAAGGGGAAAGAAAAACACTGAGGAAAAGGAGTGCCTCCTTGTTCAAATGTTTATTATTCAAAACATGCAGCGGGGTCTTAAAAACTGAGTTAAAAAGTAGTTAGAGAAGTGTTACAGCAAGGCTGGGAAGCTCAGTTCACACTGGAGTTCAGTGTAGGGTAAAGCTAGCTCCTGTAATACACCCTGCCCCTGCCAAGGGAGAGAGAATCCTTCACACTGTGGCCCTCAACTAATCACTGGAGTTCAGCCAGTGCCACCAGCTTCCAAAATACAACAACAAACTAAAAACCAAACCAATTCTTCTGCAATAGTTCTGTTTATAAAACATGTCCTTAAAAGCACACGAAACTCACATCCAGCCACCTTCCCACTCACTCACTCATCTGTTATGCATCGAATACAGGACGTGGAAGTGTGACAATGCCCCTGAACTCACCAGAAGCTGTGTGCAAATCAGCTGCTATCCCCTTGCTCATCAATTCGTACTGGAAGCCTGTAATCTTCCTGCTAATGTCCTGCTGGGGGGTGGCCTCCACAAACAGGCCCCCCTGGTCGTAGCCAAAGCAATACACTCTGCTGGGGCTGCGCTCTCCATCTCGCACCAAGAGTTTCAGTTCTCCAGTTTTTTCCAAATAAATATTTGCTCCTGCAGAGTCTTTGAAGGGCTTTATGCAAACAGTCAAGTGTTTGTAAGAGGCAGGTGAAATATTGGGTCGCAGGTTGACTATGAGTGCTCCCGTGGGGTACATCCACTCTATGGACCCTTCGGAACAGCGGAGGTAGACCTGTTCAACATCCTTCCTGTGAGACTCGTGGGTTAAGCCACTGGAGGAAGAAAGAAAGAGAAGGTTAGAGAAATGACAGAGCTAACAAGGTGAATGCCAACCTCAAACCTTCCAAAACACACAGCAAGAAATGCAGGAAGCCCAGGACATCACTGGGTGTTGGCCCATCCAGCTCAGCAGCACAGGTCTCTTGCAACACTTCAGCCTTAATATTATGGGACAATTTTAAATCATCCTCCAGAAAAAAAATCAAGCCACTAGTAATAGGCTTCAAAATTAAATAGGATATAAGCACATGATCAAAAGCAATTAAATTACTGCAGGCTCAGTTACTGCCCCTCAGCTGAGCTGAGCATACTGAGTAACACACGTACTCAAACTCCCTTCCTGATGGCTCAATCCAGCATGTTCTCCAGCTTCACAGATCAGACTCCACCTTTTCCCAAGTACTTTGTTCCCCTTCCAAGTCTATATTCCCAATGGATCTGAAACTGGGAGGGATGCCAAGCTCACCCTGTAAACTGCAGCAGTGCTCTACGTGCTACTGATACCCTCCAGCCCAGCTGGGCAGCACCAACCCCCACACTGGGAGAGGAGAAGACACCTCACTCCCTTGTCATAGCTGGGGAAGCCCTGAAATGTGCTGCGTTTTTGGGTAGGAACTTGTTCCTCCACTGCTACCCAATATGAGGTTTAAGCTCAGTTTATCATTTTCACTGATGGGCTACAGGCTGACACAGTGCTGTGCTTAGGAAGAAAGAGAACATTTACTATGGCCAAAAAGGAACACCCCAACAACCATTTCAGAGACCACAGGGATAGGAGAGCAGCACAGGGTGCCAGGGCCAGCTGCTAAGCAGAATGAGCAGTAAATCCCCATGGCTTTTTTGCCCACAGCCTAAACTGAAAGCAGCTCAAACAACCCCTGCTGCCTATCACTGATGCTGGATCAACCCACCAGCTCTTTACCCAGAGTGACTCAGAGCCCTAAGACAACACTGCACAGTGCAGCACTGCAGCTGGAAGAACAAGCTGTGGGGAGCCTGATTTATTGGCTGCAGTATTTGGGCTATTAGGGAAGAATCCTTTGGTCCCAGTTTCTGTCCCGTCACAAACCTATTGAGTATGAGCAAATCACTTCACCACCAAGTTTGTTTCTCCTCCTATGCTCTGAGCACCTTGCTCCCAAACACAAGCATCTTTTATCCTGTGCCTGTAGAGGACCACCCAAAAACAGACTCTTCGTCACCTCATGGGTCTGCTTTGCAGGACTTCAGGGAAGCCTCACAGCATTCCCACTTGTAGGCAGATGAATCAAGACAGGGGAGAAGATAATTTAAAATTATTAAGTCTGAGGTTACACAGGAAATCTGTGGCAAAAACGTATTTTAGTGTAGTGCAAGTGATGACATCAAGACCTGGTTCCTCAACAGAAACCTCCAAATACACAGTTCCCCAACCCAAAGATACATTTGGGTACTGAACAGGATCTAAATTCAAGTCAGCACTTAGAAAATAAATGCAAGCAATGTGTAAAAGGGAAAAAAAACCAAACCATATGGTTTGCATTTACTGTTGACGTGACTCATTATTGTGAGTGTCGGTGTGACCCACTTGATAGAGGTTACATGAGGAAGCTCAGAAAGAAAAAAGTCATATTTAATAACAATAGAGCCTCCAAACGTGCTTTTGAAGAATCTTGAAAGCCACATCAAGAACACAGATGAGGAGGAAAGAGGGACAAGCTTTTAACCTTTAGTCTCTTGCCCTCAAATTCAGTAGTGCTTAACACATTCAGGAAATTTTACTTGCAAAGGGATATTTCCAGTTGACTGTAAATCCACATCTGGTCCACAAAATCAGTTTTCACCACAGCACACACATGATGCCACTCAACAGAAAACACAGAAGTCTGTTTATGTGCAAGCTGTGAATAAACAAAATTAAACAGTGTAAAGGTTATCCCTCAGCAAAGGGGCAGAAAGTTATCCTCACACATCACTTGTCCCTACTCAAGACATCAAAACAAGCTGCAGAGGTTTTGCAGGACTTATACTGCAAAACATTCCAGCCTGAGTGCTTAAACAGAAGGAAGACACCAGGGGCAAAACTCTGAACTCATGCAGTGAAACTTCTGTTGCAAGTGATCCCAACAACACTGAGGCAGTGAATTTCTGCCAGAGGGAAAAAAAAAAAAAAAAAGCTACGTTAATTTTGTTCAAACATTCACACTGTTCAAACGAAAAACAGGGTGGACTCTGAAATTATCTTCTGAAAGCCAATTATGTCCCACAGGCAAGAGTGATGCCATTAGACAGATACATCAAGCACAAGTACCTGCACACATTAAGCCTTATAATAAAGGATGACTCAAAAGTTAAGCAGATTTCAAAATACATGTTCACATTATTTAACAGCAACCATCACCATCCAGTAAAACCTGTCACTTTGCTTTCAGTCAGAATGACTTGTCCTCACACTGAGACTGTTTAACACCAGGTTTAGCTCTCACTAGCCACTCATCAGACACACCATGTCCACAGTAATGGAGACCCAGGAGCCTTTTTGTTCTCCAAACTCATCTGAGTTTTGGTTTTTTGATTGTATGGCAAGGACATAGGGCAGGTGTTTCACAGTTGCAGAGATGGATGAGCCACCCATCACCCATTTCAAATGTGTGCTGTTTATTGGGACTTACTTCTACAAGCTACTTCCTCATACCAATCCATGAGGACATCCTGAATCACTGCATCTGTCTCCTTGTTCTTCTCCCTTTCTGGCTTCAGTCACCCCCTTAGGTTTGCCATGAAAAACCTGTTGCAATATCACTGCAGTGAGCTGTTATGTTGCAATGGGGAACAGGTGTTATTTAAAGAAAAAGGCAACGAGAAGAATATTCACACTATCCACTTCAGTTATTTATTTATTCTATTAAAGATGTGCTGAAGAGCCTACAAGTACCCATGTCTTCCTTGCACCCTGCAATGAACACAGGGAACTTTTGCCCCTAAACTGGAGAATTTAGTAAGAGATGACAGTCTAGAGAACATTAAGAATTCCTCAGAGCATCCAGCATACTGAGGGCAAGGCTGATGGAGAAAAGCAGCCACATAAGAGCAGAATTCTCCATAGTACAGCCTACAGTCAAACATGCCAAGCCAGCATATTCTCTCAGCCTGTCACTGAAGTGCTTTTGCCCAAAACATCAAGAGGTCATTGCAGCACAAAAAACCTGAAGTTACAGCAAAAGTAATAACTGGACACATCATAGTGAAGTTTTTGCTTTCTCCTGGACAAAGCTTTCCTGGAAGCTCTCTGACAAGCTATTTATTAAGATACTATTATGGCTTGTGCTTAAATTGCAGGTGTCAAACTGTGCATTGCATCAGATTTCCCTTGAAGCATGAGGGATATCCAGAGGAATCCTAATGAAGCTCTTCATCCTACTCAGGGATATAAATTCATCACTTCTCCACAAGCTAACAGGGGAAAAAAAAACTTATCCAGAATGTTTTGTTTTTAAGACTTTTGCTTCTAATATAGACATGTAGATAAAGGTGAGAAAACATCTTCAGGTTTACTACAGAACATAACATGACTCTCAAATCCACCAGCACAAGCCAACCTATGACTTGACTGTGAGGAAGAAAGACTATGTCTGACATTCCAGTTCATAACTTTTCCTAACAGTCAAGGTAAAAATCATCACACGACTTCAAAATATTATATTCTGCATTAAAAAAAAAAAGTTCTTTCCAACCCATATAACTCTTAGTATCCACACTGAAATATTTAATTAATGATATTTACTGGTACATCAAATTACTTTTTTTCCTTCTTAACTGCTGTGTTTTTAGGACAAATCAGATTATACTGAATGGCCTTAAGACTACCAGCATTTCTGACAACACCTGTTTGCCACCAGTAAGGCCTAAGTCAGCCTGAGTTACTTTATCCCCTCCCTAAACTCCAGCCCACCTGAACTCCAAAACGCTCCCACAAGTGAAACCACTCAGACTAAACTTTGCTTTTGCTTCCCTGCTCATCCAACAGCTTCATCTGAAAGCTGCCACCACTTCAGCCCACCAGAACAACAGCAGGTGAGTAAATCCAAGCTGGCATTGCCAGGTTCATCCCAAACTCAGTTACAAGATTTCACTCTCCCCTACCCAAGCATCATCCCCTTAGCTGATACTCAAGGCATTGTTTATTCCAACCCTGTTCAGGTGACGTGAGGGGTCACTGCTTGCTCTAAGAAAACAGGACAAAAATAAGAGCAAAGCAGGACAGAATTGCAGGTGTTTGTCACTATTCTTTTAAAATACTTGTTGCAATACCAGGTGATAAGGTCCAGGTAAGTACCACAGCTGGGATGCTTTGGTACAGCATTTTCAGGGGCGTTGTTGTTTGTTTTTTTGTTTGGGTCTTTATTTTTTTTTTTTTGGTAAAGAAAAATGACAAATTAGGAGTTTGCCAGAGGTTTGATCCTTATCAAGCAGACTCATCTTCAAGTGGATTCACTGCTATTAACTATGCATCAATTATCAAGAAAACTAAAAAAAAAAGTAAACACCCGAGGCCACGTTGCAAACAGTGAGAGATAAGAAATCATGATGTTGAAAGTCAATCCAATCGTTTCCCCACTTTGAATTCTCTCTGCTCCAAAATACCCCATTGATACAGGCCAGCCAAACTTTTATGTTAGAGAAAGTCAGAAAGTCATTCTGAAGAGCGTATTAGAGTTAAACCATTTTACCCTTCAAGTAAGTCTGACCCAGCAACACTTGCAAGTTGAGCAGAGTTGCTTTTTTAAACCTATAAAGAGAGGAGAAGGTCACAGACTCAACCACACGCGTTAAACATATTAGAAGCAATTAAAGGAAAGATAATTTGGGAGATAAACACTTGAGAACTGGAGAGGTTTCTCAAGCGGCGCAATTAGAATAAATCAGGAGCGCGGCCGCTGAGCCAGCCCCTGCTCCCGGAGCTCATCACCATCACCATCACCATCATCATCATCACCATCATCATCATCTCCGCGGGACGAGGGAGTGACCGCGGGGCTGAGCGCCAAGTGCGGGGCGCGCATGGAGAGGGAAGGGAAGGCAAAGGAAGGGAAGAGAGCGGCCGGGAGGCAGCGAGAGCCCCGGGAGGGACGCGCTGGCTGCGGCGGGAGCGCTCCGCAGGTGCAGCGCATCCCGGGGCCGCTCCGAGCCGGGGCTGCCTCGCTGCTCCTCGGGCGCGCCCGCCGCCTCCGCCGAGCGCCGGGGCCGCGGCGAGGATGATGTTCGCGGGGAGAAACTTCTCCGCGGCGGACTTGGCACCGCCCGCCCTCTCCCGGCCCCCCGAGCAGCGCCGAGAGGAGCGCTGCCCGCCCCGGCCCCTCAACCCCGCCGAGGGCAGCCCAGCCTCCCCCGGCTCCTCCATCCCTCTCTGCCCCGCTGCTGCCCCGCGTCTCTTCGCGGCGAGCCGGCCGGGAGGGAGGGAGGCAGATCCGCCCCCAGCCCCGGCTCTCCGCCGTCCCGCTCCCCGAGCCCCGGCTGGACACCTCAGCGGGAGGGTCTCCCTTTTGTGTTCGGCA
>VZTT01075761.1:32827-51136 GCA_013400855.1 Buphagus erythrorhynchus
CATCACCATCATCATCATCACCATCATCATCATCTCCGCGGGACGAGGGAGTGACCGCGGGGCTGAGCGCCAAGTGCGGGGCGCGCATGGAGAGGGAAGGGAAGGCAAAGGAAGGGAAGAGAGCGGCCGGGAGGCAGCGAGAGCCCCGGGAGGGACGCGCTGGCTGCGGCGGGAGCGCTCCGCAGGTGCAGCGCATCCCGGGGCCGCTCCGAGCCGGGGCTGCCTCGCTGCTCCTCGGGCGCGCCCGCCGCCTCCGCCGAGCGCCGGGGCCGCGGCGAGGATGATGTTCGCGGGGAGAANTGAGCCGCGGCGCCGCCGCCCAGCAGCAGCCGCAGCCCCAGGAGCAGCGGCAGGAGCCCGGAGACCGGGGCGCTCCGCATGGTCCCCCGGGCCGGTGAGCGCGGTGCAGGCGGCGGGGAGCGATGTGCGCGGCGCCCGGGGCTCGCCTACATGGCGGGGAGCGCGGCAGGGCGGCGCGGCTACCCCATCCCCGGCTCCCGCATCCCGGCTCGGCGCGGCGCCGCTCGGCTCTGCAGCTCGCACCCGCTGGCTGCGGGCTCCCAGCTGAGGGGCGGGAGCGGCTCGGCCGAGGGGCGGCTCCTCCTCCTCCTCCCCCCTCCCCCTCCCGCCGCTCCTCCTCCGGCAAGGCCGGCACTTGCTGCGCCGGCAAAACGCGGCGCCGGATCGGGAGCAGCGGCCGCCCGCGGCTACGGCCCGGCCCCGGCTGCCCCGAGCCCTCTTGGCACAGGTCCTGGCCCGGGGCGAGAGCCCGCTCTGCTCCTGCCCCGCCCTGCTTGGCCCCCCCAAGCTACCCTGTCTAGAGGGGATGATGACGGGCAGGACCGAAGGGTTTCGTTTGGCCGGGAAAGTTACTGAGACACAGCCTCTGTGCTGGGGCGGCCCGCAGTGACCCGCAGCCCATCCCGGAGGATGCCCGCAGTGAACCGCAGCCCGTGCCCGGGGATGTCTACAGTGACCCGCAGCCCCTGCCGGAGGTGCAGCCCATGGTGCCCGCAGTGACCCTCAGCCCGTGCCCTGAGTGCCCACAGTGACCCGCAGCCCATCCCGGGGGATACCCGCAGTGACCCGCAGCCCATCCGGGGGTACAGCCCCGGGATGCCTGCAGTGACCCTCAGCCCGTGCCCCGGGATGCCTTCAGTGCCCGCAGCCCGTGCCCGCGGTGCAGCTCTCGGTGCCCGCAGTGACCCTCAGCCCGTGCCCGGGGTGCCCGCAGTGACCCTCAGCCCGTGCCCGGGGTGCCCGCAGTGACCCGCAGCCCGTGCCCGCGGTGCAGCTCTCGGTGCCCGCAGTGACCCGCAGCCCGTGCCGGGGGATGCCCGCAGTGACCCGCAGCCTGTGCCCGCGGTGCAGCCCTCGGTGCCCGCACTGCACCTCGCTGCAGCAGGTGACTCAGCTTGCAGCAGGACCTCCGCTAAGGCGCGATTCCTGGTAGATGAAGACTGATGATTTTGCTACAACTTTCTTGTGTCTCCACTTACCAGGAAGCACTTGGGACTCGATCTTACTTGTATTACTCTTCACCACTTAATGACCACTCGGAATAACTCCTTGTGTTGTTTATGTCCCGGGTTATTCCGCTGTTGACTTCGGATACTTAACCCTTAGTTACAGAGACCCTTAGAAGCCTTCTAGGACGTGAGGGAAGTGCAGGGAGTGAATCAGCCTAAAGCCCAAACTACCCAGGCCAAGATAAATGGGGAAAAAAACCCCGGATGGGGATAGGAGGAAAATGATCCAGCTGCACACAGGCTGTGCTCTGATATGCCAGGTGCCATATAATTTCTTTCAAAGAAGCAGCAAGGGGTTGAGATTGATATCGTACATCCACAGATAGGAGAGGGGTTAAAATATTTCCAGATCAGCGAGTTTCTTAGTCTCCTGTTGTTCTTTCAAAATCTGCCATGCAGTTTTATTAAGGGCACTGCTCAGATTTTTCTAGGTGAGAGTTCATGAATGAGCATTAAACATTGACACCCTGTTCACAGTTTGGTGTGTTAGCCTCCTTAGTACCTGTTAAAACACCTTGCAAAGTGCCCTGATGCTGTCTGAGAGCATCCGATGGCTGAAGCAGGATATTCCAGCTCTGAAAGCTTCCTCTGCCTGCTGCTGCACTGAGGATTAAATCCTTTGCAGTGTATCCCTTTCCATTTGTGGGTTTAGCTTTTCATGTCCTTTTTGTTTAGTAAATTACAGGTACTGTGTTCTGTTGATTATGAAGTATTAACATAATTACAGTAATTCTGCCCAATGATGCAATGCATGTAAACATGTAATTAGCACGGAGGTACAACACTGAGCAAAGTGATGACAACGTGCAATAATGCAAAATGCCTTTTTCTCCCAGTCATGTGCAGTGATACAGGCTTTAGAGCTCAGAGCCTTGATTATTTCTTTAGAAGGAGGTTTTGTTAGAATGTTTTGCTTCCTTCCCTCACACTGGAAAGAAAAGCATACAGAGAAAACACCGTATTGCTTTATTCCTCAGAGTGTTTATATGTGCAACCCTCTGCATGCCCCCCAACCTACTGTATCTGATTTCCTTTGCCATATTCGAACTCCCTGCATTTGATAAAACAAACAAGTGCCCAGGCAGCTCACATTACACTCTGGAACTTTTGAAACTGCCTGAAAACTGTGAACTTTTAAGATAGAGAACAGAGTGTGCTATTTTGCAGTGGCTACTACCTCTGGCTTTTATTCCCCCCCTTTTAACTCAGAAAAAGCGGTGGCATTTAGTTCTCGGGACCGAGAAAAGTAATGACAACACGGGGACTTTGAAATCCCCTCCTGTCCTCCACGCCTTCCTGATGCTGACACAGTTTTCATCCTACCCAGGCTGCTGAGCCTTACAAGTGAGCAAAGCCCGCGCTGGTGGCTGCAGAGCCAAGGACTGTGAGTGCAGAGCCAGGGATCGTGGCTGCGGAGCAAAGCCCAGGTTAAGCCTCCCCCAGTTCAAAAGTGAGGGGCAGCAGGAGATAGGGAACCTCTGCAGCGAAGGGGGCTGCTTGCTTTGCTCATTTGCATCTCAATCCCTACAATGCTCTTCCGGCTACTCACAGCTATTCCATAGTAGTGCTCTTGGCTGAGATCTGGGAACACGCTCAAAGGGTGAGGCAGCTTTTGGATGCACTGAGCTGTTTTCTGTTTGAGCTGTGAAAAGCAAACATCTTTTCAAGAGAGAACATTCTGAACAGTAATTTTTTTCTTTTTCTTCTTTTTTTTTTTCATTTACAATTCAGAAAGACCAGAACTTCACTGAAATCTTGGGAGGAAAATATTGTACAATGTCGAATGGAAACATAAATCTTCTGCAGCAAAGGCTTCACACTCCTCTGAAAACAGAAGTCACTGAGTAACTACTCTGACCTAATGCAGCAGGACTGGAGATACAGGTTCTGGAAACAGCTCCCTGCACTCAAACACTTGAACCCCAATAAAGATCCACTGCCTTCCTCAAGGAGCAACTCAAAGATGAGACTCTACACAGTCACTTCAGACACTTCCTTCTAAATTCACTTTAAATATTTACTTGTCACGGCTACCAACCCAGGCACAAACAGCAGCGATTTTAAAGGACTTTTAAGGGTTTTAAAGAGCAGGCGGCTGCAGGAGGAGAACTCATTGAAGGAGAGGTGACTCATTTTCCTCAGTACTCAAAAGTGCAGATTTGAGGAAAGCAAAATCAAGTAGTGATTACAGATGGGCTCAAGCTCAGGTCTGGATTCAAATTTTCTTCAAAGCATGGCTGTGTTTACATTATTAGGGACAAACCCCCCTGCCAAGTTGGGACCCAGCCGGAAGGCACAGGAAGGGCGCTTTCAGATGCTGGATTTGGGGTTAAGCACATCTGAACATTCAAAGCTGCTTTAAACAGTGGGGCAGAGCTAATCTGTTGAAAGGTCTCACTCAGCCTTGCTGTCCCCAAGGGAATATATATGGGAGAGCTGTGAACTCCTCGAGAGCCGGGCTGGTCACTGCCCAGCCATGTGTTGGTTTCACGACGTGTCCCTGTTTTGCGATTTCCAAGCAGCCCCCTCTCAGCTGATTTATTGTCACGCTACTCAGTTTGCAGGAGGGGAATCAGGTCCTGTGGTTACAGAGCAGACCCAAGGGCTGGTGCCTGGTGTGCAGCCCCTCGCTGCCTGCCAGCAAGGGAAATCTGAAACTTTGAAGGAGGAGGGGGAAGGAGGAGAAGCAGGGTATTTTCTGGAAAGGCAAAGCCATAGCTAAATAGCATGCATGGCAAAGCAGGAGGGAAAGAGAGTGGTCTAAGAATTCAAACAAGCCACAGAGAGGACAATAGACAATGAATACAGGAGCAATAGGAAATAAATAGAATTTGTAAGGTAAATCCAGTGGACAGACAGGAGTGAGCAGAGTAACAAAACAGGGAGAGGTTCAGCAGCTGAATGGACAGTGGGAAAGCTTTGTGTGTGGTGAGGGAGGACCATGTTACTTGCTCTCATGAAATTAAAATCAGTAAAGAAAATACACTCATCCATAATTGCACCCTCCTGCTCATTCCTGTGAACTTCTTTAGCACTAATATCCGAGCACAATTCCTACTATGCCTAAACCACTACTGCTCACATCTCGCTTTTCTTGTTTTGTTTTGAAGGGAAAAGTTTTGGCCTTTGGAATGCAACTGAAAACAACAGACCTTTAAAAAAAAATAAGTAAATCTTTCCTAAAAGAAGCTGGTGTCAGAGCATGCCTGAAATCCAGCTGCAGGACAGCAGTATTTCTGATGAAATCGTGTTAATTTAAAGATTGCACTTTTAAGAGTGAGGCAGCATTAAAGAAGAGTTGGAAGAGGGGGCGGGGAGCAGAGCTGCCCCTCTGCCTTGGACACACACAGGCAGCTCTGACACAAACAGCTCCCACTGAACTGGCAGCTCCTGCTGCACACACAATCCAGCTTCCGCCTCTGGATGTTTGCATTGGGATCCCAACCAGCTCCCACCCAAATCAATGGATTTTGCCATAGGCATGAAAGAGAGACTGAGGTACTTTATTGTCAGATACCTACTTAATTATTGTCAGGTATTTAATTGTCAGATAAATAGAAAAACTTTGCAAATAAAAAAAAATCATTATTTGGACAGGCTACTTATAAGATGCAACAGCAAAATAAATTAAAAAAAAAAATAAAAGGCAGAGATGCCCAGACTTGTGATGTGGCCAAACCAGTAGGTGTACCTAGAGTTACACCTATCAGCCCTCTCTGCACAGCACTGTGCAATCAGGGACGAACCACTGCAGGCAGAGGTTCACTTCCCAAGAACACTTCAACATTTGAGGCAAATCAATAGTGTGGTCAATGTGTAACTTCTATTATTTAATAAAGTAATAAATTTCCCTTTGTCTTCAAGGACTGCATTTTGATGTCCCAGGTATAAAGCAGGATAAGACACAGGACTAACACCAGGCTTTGAGCAGGGAGGTCAGGTGTGCTGTCCTGTCCAGTCCCCCAGGGCAGAGCCCCTCTGCAGGATTCGGTAACTCAGCCCAGCCCAGGCCATCCGTGCCTCTCCAGCTGGCTGCAGAGCAAGACTGCACTCCTGATTTAAATACCTCAGCCAGGTAAAATACATCGACTAGGGAGGCTGAGTGAGGCATATTTTTGGCCAAGAGGTCTAAGGTGGAGTAAAGATTAAACCCTGGCTTTGTGATAGCGCTAAACCCAGAGTTTTGTGATATTAAGGACCAGCCTCCCAAGCCACACAGCTTGGTTTGGATCAAGCCACAGGCCACAGCATCATGGTAGCAATGGTTTTGGTGCTTTTCTCTCACCATTTCCCTGCTCCCAACACCTTGAACTGTTAAGCAACCCAGCCTGTGCAGACAGGAATTTGCATTTTACTCTTTGCACATCAAACTCAAAAGCCATGAAGGGAATGATGTCTGGACCCAAGCAGCCTATTGAGAGGATCAAAAAGGTAACACAAAGAACAAAAGATGGCTAAGAAACAGCTCGTTCCCATCCCACACAGCAAGGCTGTCTCAGGGCTGGGGACCCAGGCAGAGGATTTAGTGCCTAAGCCCAGAGACCCCTCTGGGGTGCAGCAGTAACTCCTGCTTGCATGCCTGAGTCTGGATAAAGCTGAAGTCAAAACCAAAAATCTCTGAAGAGGCCTCAGCATATTGTTGTTTTGGGGATAGTCCTGTGCATTTCATCCACAAGAATTAGTGTTTTCTTTTCATTTCACAATAACCTAGGTATTTAAAATGTCTGCCAAGAAGTACTCAGAAAACAGCATTTAGTCTGAGGACTCTTCAAGAGGACCAGTTGTTTATTTCTACCACTTAATGAACATTAATTTCCTGTTTTAGGAAACATAGTTTATGCCACTGGTGAAGCTGATATTAATCATGATGCGTATCTCTTGGCTGGCTTAATTTTTCATTTTCTTCAGCTCCTCCAGCCTGTCTCCTTCAGCTCCTGCAACCTGTAGGCTCAGCCTGTGCAATCAGTCCTTCAAAAGTATTCAGCAATTTCCAGTACATGGAAGGAGAATATGACAGCAGAGGACACAGGTCCAAATCCATTAGCAGTCACTTCTCTTAATAAAAACAAAGCTAAAGAGAATACTTGTAACACTGATCTGAAAACAAGAATATATTTTCCTTTCTGCTTCAGAATTTGGACAAAACTGGTGCGAGTTACACTAAACAAATCCAGCCCCTGCCAGGATAAACAAACATTTGCAGTGTTGCTTGCTACATGCCTGTCAAGATATAGACACTGACATGCATTTTAATGCAACTCTCCTACAAATTGTGAAAAAATAACTGTGCACTGTGTATTCATTGCTTGGTTACCAGAAGGAGAGAGAATATTTTTGCAGACATGATGAAGTAACAAGGTAAATAATTCAACTTAATAATTTTCAAATTTCACACTTAATTTTCAACAGCAGGTCTTTTCAGAGACCAGATCAACCTCAGATCTGATGACATGGATTTTTTTAGAGCTGACAAGCTCCCATGAGGCAGATTTGGTCCATGGAGTAGTTTTCTCAAGCCAAGTTTCACCCCTAAATTCAATGACAGTTTTTGTAGGAAAAAGGCAGTGAGGTTTGTCCAGTTGTTATTAACAGCACAAGTATTTTCATTCCTTCTTAAATTCAATCACTCACTAAATGAGTGATGTCTTACCAAATACTGCAGCATTAACAGAGAAAAAATGCAAAGAGCTCCGTGCAGATACCCAGTCTGTCTGTCTGTCTGTCTGCACAGTGATCCTGTCAGCAGCATTCTGGGAGGAACAGCACTAACTCTGGTTAAAGCAGATCAGGGATTGTACAACTAATCCATAAATTCTGACATTATTACATATTTGCTTAAGGAAAAACAATGGATCTGACAATGAAATGAGAGCTGTGCTGCTCCACAAGGCAGGGTCCTTTGTGCTGCTTTGTGCCAGTATTTGCAGGGCAGATGTATCTGCAGGGGATAAAGGACCTTGCTTACCCCCTCCCTTTTAGCACCAGAAGCAAGAAAACTCCTCAAAAGAAACCCAAAGCTCAAATGAGACTCTAAATTTTGCAAACTCTGCTGAAAGAACTCTAATTTATTTCCTTTTCCTTTGGTTCAAAGCGTGTGTTGACTATCATGGCTTTATTAGGTCAGATTACACTCTCATTTAGGTGCCAACAAATCTGACCAGAGATGCTCTCCTGAGTAAGTACTGGACTGAGGAAAAGGAAAGTTAGGTTCTCTGTCAAAGTCCTCTCCCAGTTCCTTGTATGACCTTCTGAAAATAATTTGTCTATATTATGATGCTGAATTTAGTTGATGAGGAACTCTGAAAATTCATGGTACTCTGCCAATTTGTTGTTGTGAGATCAGTGACAAAACCAAAACAACATGAAAGCCTGAAGGTGTGGTAAGAGGCCTTGTTGAGGCTAAAAAATCTTAATTTGAAAAGTCCCAAGGACAGTGTGTAAGAGCTGAAATGAGGGATGCAGGGCTCCAGACTGGCTCTTTAAAATGCTGTTTATTGTATCCAGAGGATACAGCAATTCACGGGTTGTGGGTGACAAGAGCCCAGCCCAGCTGGTCAGCCTCAGCTGTGGGTTCCTCTGAAGCCATTTCTAGTTCTGGTTACAGTGCATTATATACTTTTCATTACAGAGCATCTTAATACATGACAACCAATCAATACATTTACTATCACCTATAGCCTATCCTAACTACTAACATTACCATATTCATGTTACTATTTTCAATCACAAAAAGTTAGTATGTTACAGTTTAAGCTAGAAGTTGTTTTTCAGTTTTCTTGCAGGGGAAAATTCTGAGATCTTTCCTCTACTTGCAACATTTGCTTTCTTGTTTGCCTGTGAAAATCTTTTTGCTTGGTAAAAACGTCTTTTGTTTGAGGTGGATTTATTCTTTGCTCTAAGTCATAAAAGCCCCTTCCAACTCACTTGCTCTTTGTCTTCTAGTTACCCAGTAAGACTGGCTCAGCAATTCTTTTCTTCTATATCAAAACTTGCTACCATTTCTATTCCTTCTTCAGATTCTACAATCAAAGATCTTTCTGTTATACATACACATCTGTGAGACCTTCCTGTCAAATCCTTATCCCTCCCAACACAGTGACAAGCCATGAGATCTAAAATGATCCATCAAAACTAACAATAATTACTAGCAAATGAGGAAATGCTTTTACTCAGAAACACCATCAAGCCAGAATAGATTCTAAAATTTTTAGAAGATGCCATGGTCACTCAAACTCTTTTTTTAATGCTTTTTAAAGAAGTCCTTGGAGGGTACCTAAGGATCAAATCTGGATTCTGCCATCTTGGTCATATATTTGTCTATGTATCTTCTGCTTTCTCATGCTGAATTCTGATTGAAAATCTAGTTGAATCTACTCAAGAGTAAAATGACCAGTGTAAGACTTTGAAGGACATAGAATCCTCCCTACTGCTGAACCTTGTGCCCCTAAGAAGAACTGGAGGAGGTCTCTTGTAACATGTCAGATTTTCTCATCCTCTCTTGCTGACAAGTCTGGTTGGGCCTTATGTGGACCCAAATGCTTGAATGGACATGAAAGTCTGACAGTCTGTACTTCCCTATCACAACTTGTGTCGTACTACCTGACTTGTGACCCAAGCAGATTCCTGGAGATCTCATTCATATTTAGATCAGATTCTGGTTTTAAATTATCATTCATTTAGACTGAAAGAATGAGATTATTTTCTTCCATACTGGAAGACACATTTCTTTCCCATTTATAGTCACATTTTTTTCTGTGCTGGACAATTTCAAAGGAAAAAAAAAAAAGTAGAACCAACCCAAATGTTGACAATCTATTTATTTCTAGTTCTATTTCATTTCAGGCCTCTCTCACTTCACAGGAGTACAACCTTTTTGAATTGCCCTCTGATATCCACTCTTCCTTGTTGACCATTGCTCACTCATTCATTGCTTGTTGGATCAGCTGGGCACTTGCACAATCAAGGCTTTGTTATGCTTTCAGACAGGCTGCAGGTCACAATATTGAAGCAGCACAAGGACTGTTTCCTCTCCTGGTATTCTTCTTCCCTAATTTTTAGGAAGACACTATCCTAAACACATGAAAAAGAATATAAAGTAATTATGACAATAAATATTAGCTACAACAGCTCTCATTTAATTTGCTACACAATGTCTGTTTTCCCTTTTGTCATAAAAGAGTGAAATATTCAAAAGTCTGAAGAGTTTTTGTAAGTTGGTCAACTGAGAAACAAGAATTTCCTTCTTTGAAAAGTGCAGCAGAACTCAGGTTTATTTAATAAATCAGGGGATGATAGCTGGTGATACATAGTTAGTGAGGACCCTCAAAGAGCTGCTCTCTCCACCAGTTAATTGGCCCAAACAAAATGGAATGGACTTTTCTAACTAATAAGCACTGACAATAATGAACAGCAACTGCAGGGATGGTGGGAAGATAAATGAGTGCACATAGCAAGACTCTGCAACAGGATGAAATGTCAAAGTTCAAGTTTACGTGCATAATAACCACAACAGTCACATGGGTTGTCAGCTGCATAAATAATCTGAAAATTCAAGATGAGAACACTGACAAACACAGCTTCCTACAGTTGGGGGTTTAAAACAAAATTAAACTTCTCATTTGCATATAGAGATATCCCAGTATTTGAATACCTGAAGGGTTTGCTTCTAGTCCAGTGCTCTCAGTGGAGTTGGACACTTGGCTATCCTTGAACTCTGTCTTAGCAGGCACTGTATTGGGCAGAGCACAAGCAGCAACGTTAGCAATAAGGTATTTTTAGTTTTTCACTTGAAGTCAAAATGAGGATCTTGACTTCCCAGCTGGTGAAATTAAATTTCTTTCTCTTGTGGTAAAAAAAAAAAAAATAATAAAAATAGTACTTCATTTGGGAAGGGAAAGTTTAGATGAAAGTTAAGTATCTGGGTTTATTATGGAAAGAATAAGAAGTAGATGAGTAAGGATTTTGTCACACAGAGGGAGATGCAAGGTCTTTTGTGCACGGTGGTTTATTGCAGGCTCTAATGGCATCAGGATGATGTTACCAGGGAGCCTCTACACAATGAAATAATTTACTGTCACCCTTATATCCTGCTAGCACAGCAATGTAGTCTCCATAGACGTGCTCCTAAAACAGTTTTGATAGCCAAATTCTATCTGTAATGTCACAGATGCCATAACCTTACCTAAAAAAAACTCTAAACTTGACACAATTGTCAGTTTATTCGCACAAAATTATTGTGACCTAATAATGTCCTTTGAAAAGATCATTGTACAGACAGATTTGCTGAAGTCCTTTAGTTTCACTCCCAGTCCCACTGCTCCCATCAGTCCCTAATGCTGCACAAAGCCCCAGCTCCTCTCAGCTCCCCTGAAGGCAGGCAGAAGGAGCAGAGCTGAGCACTTCCAGTGGCCTGGTGGAGTCTCTGCTTCCTGCCTCCCCCAGCTGGCCCCACTGGTCCAACAGCAGCGTGTCCCCACGGTGAGTCCCCACTGACAGATGACCCCACACTGGGGCTGTGTCCCTGCCCTTCCCACTGCCCCGGAGCTGTGGGCACTGCTGCATAAGATAACAACAAACCACCACAGATACCATTTGCACAGCTCATTGGCTCCTTTCCTCAGAGAGATGCACGTCCTCAGGTTAGCATCACATTTCTCAGCTGTTCAAAGGCCCTCCTGGCCTTGAGAAGAGTTACATTCAGCAAAGAAAGAATATAAAGATGGAGTAACAGTTTTTCACTGAAAGGGAAGAGTTTCCTGTCTCTGCTCTGCTCACATCTGTTCAATTTTCTGACAAGAATTACATCTTTGCTACTCTTTTACAACACACAGCCAGTACAACTGTAAGGGAGAGAGCTGCTCTCTCTACTGCCTTTTGTATTATCAGCACTATTATTAGCTTTAATGAAGCTGTTAAATCTATTTTACTGAAGATGCATGAACAAGAAAACTTTTAATTTCATAACCCAGGGTGAGTATGATGAACTGGCATTTGCAGGAAAATGTAGAACAGTCTTGGCTTGAAAATGAAACAAAACTGAAATAGAATTAGTCACAATAAACTGTACTTTAAGACCCACTTTTCAGAGTAGGTTAGCATTTTAAGGATGATATTAAAAGATATAATAAGATATAATAAAATGTTTTTATTGGAGCAGTATAAAGATTTCAAGAACCTATTGAATTCTGTTTTCAATGAAGATATATTAAGTAAATGTTGCTGTATTCTCTAGAGCTATAAAGTTCCTGTATCTTTTCTTCACATGCCTTTGGCTAATTCATAAATCAAAATGTTACTAATTTCTCTTCCTGTGTGTCATATAAAGATGTGCATCCAATACATTGTCTGTGGATCTCTTATATTATACACAGCCCAGTTCCTGTTATGTATACATTCTTTTGGAGGGATATGATTTATTTCTTTAAGCACTTTCCCATCTTAAAATGTCAGATGCTTCCTGTACTTAACACAAAGAAGTTTAAGCTCCCAAAGGTACTGAAGTTCAACAAAATTCCGTCTGTGGACAGTATGAACTTACCAGTGAATCTTTGGGAAATACACAATTCCACCTACTTTCCTCAGCTCTTCAGAATAACTTGATTTTGCAAGTGTTTAATACTTCAGTCATCAAGAAGATCAAACAGAGGTGTGGTTTTGAAAAACAAACAACCTAAACTGAATGCTAGAAAGGTTTACTCTTCTTCAAGTAGAAGCATTGATTCTCAAGGGTTATCACTGGTGGCACACAGGAAAATGGGAATTCAAGGCTACTCTTTATCTCTTTCCATTATCTGGATCTTGCTATCTTTTGTAAAGAAGAACCTTTTCCCTCCAAATAACTTACATATAAAAGCTTTTTTTGGGTATGTAAGGAAAATGTCTTTATTACTTTACTGAGTTTCAGATTGGTTTGTTAATAGCAAAACCAAACTGTAATAACTGAAGTGGTAAGACCATAATCACGTGCCTATCACTGGATCCTCCAGGAGATTTCACAAGCTAAAAAGTAAATTTATTTCTTTTACTCTATTTTTTAAATGCTGCATTATTTAGAATAATTCCTTTAGGAAAAGATTACCAAATTAAAGTCTAACTTTGCATCATATTGCTCAAATATTAAGGCCTTGGCAAAGAAGAACCTGCACTAATCTGCTTCAGTTCTTTGGAAAAACTGTGCCTCTCACTTGTCACTGCCTCATCTATTGCAGTCTCAATGCCACAAAATCATACTAAACATAAAGGTACACTCAAAAGCCTGAGCTGGAGTAGTGAGAATGGCTTGAGCAGAACAGGGAGCCTGCAGAACATCACACTGCTACAGCCCAGCAGTCTGGGGGGACAATGTGGAAGCACACAGAGGGTGGGATGCCAGGTGGTAGAGTGTATGTTTGGAGGTGTGGGCCGGTACTGAAATGAATTGGATCTTTCTAGTTCACCCACAAAGGTACCCAAGTCCAGTACTCCACCTAACAGAATATTTGTGGTATTTGCCACCTCATGAAAACAACCACCGGCTTCTTCAGGTTGACTCATTTAAAAAGAAGAAAGAAGAAATAAGTAACATCCTTTCTAAGGACAGCTAATGTTTCAGAGAAAGAAATGTATCACACAACATTTCTTCTCTAAGGAACTGCAACATTTTTCAGTGAGGTTACCCAAACTCAATATGTCTAAATTGTAAGAGCAATTAGGCCTGTAATTTCAGCTGAGCATTTGAAGTCTTGAGTACACAGGGAAATTGGCCCAAATAACTATTAGGTACTAGTCCCTGCTAGTAATAAAGCTCTGAAGGCCAAAGGAAGGCATTGTGCAACTCCCTTAACAGGGTGTACACATGTAACTAATTGGAAACCAGTAAACAATCCTGGTATTGAAGCGCAAAGCAGATAATCTCACTCACACTACTTCAGTCATTTTCTTCTCATGTGGCTGACTGGAATAAAACTGCTAAAATACTGTTTCCCTCATGCAGAAAAAGATCTAGGGGATATAATAGATCACAAGCTGATTAGGAGCTAACAGTGTCAAGCCATTGTGAAAAAGGCAAACACTGCACTAAGCTGTGCAAACAGGAGTATGGCTTGCAAGACATGGGAAGTAATCCTGCTCTGGTCCAGCCCCAGCAGGAGCACCAGGACTGGTGCTGGGGCTTATTCTCCAGCAGAGATGCAAAGTGCCTAGAGAGCATCCAGAACAGTGCCAAGAGAATAAACGAAAAGTCTAAAACATCACTGAACAAATCAGATGTCCATAACCTAAACAAGAGCATGGGATGGGAGGGAAACTCAACAGCAATTTGCAAATTCGGAAAATCATAAATTCATAAAGGGATTTAATGTGTGCAGGCTGGGGAAGGACTAAAGGATTTGTGATGGAATTTGCAAGCCTTCTCAGGCAAAGAAAGGGTTAACATAGGCATTAGCAAGAAAGCAGCTGAGAAGGCACACAGCTGCAGGGGATAAAGCCACTGGGAGAGGGCTACCAGGGGACCCCTGAAGGACAGGGCTGAGCAGCCTCTTAGGGTGGCCATACAGGCTGAAGGGATGGGGGCTGTGTCCTTTCTAAGAGACTCTAGTCTTATCTTTGGGCAGGTTACTGGTCTCCTTGTTAGTATTTAGTCAGGGTGTTTGATTATAAAATCTTTCATGCTGCAAAAAAGCAGAGTAGGGTAGTAAGTGTCTTGTTGTTTTCTTTTTAGTAGCCCAGCAAAACTTTTCACTTCTGGTCTAAAATGCAAAGTGCCAAATCTACTAAGGTAGGAGTAAAGTAGGATAATTCTTGCTAAGGTAAAATATTAAGATGCTGTTACTAACAGAGAATTTAAAGTGAGGAGCTGTACCTTGGGAGCTGAATGCTATGGAGGGGGAGAGAGCAAAAAGCATCTCTATAAAAGGGGTAAGTTATGCTATAGGCTCACCCTCAACAGCTCTAAAACTGGGGAGATCACAGAAGTCTGCATCTTTTAGCCAGAGGGAAAAGATCTCAGCTGGCCAAATTTCAGGGGGCTTAGAAAATGCTGCAATATCTAAGCTGGATATTAAGAAATTCTTTCTATGGGCAAAGATAGCAAGGACTGCAATGAAGTGGCTGAGGATGTCATGAAGCCTCGTAGACCTGTAGGTGTTTGTGAGTTGATCCTGTCCCAGGATGCCAGGACTAGATGAGATTCTCAAGTCTCCTTGTGCTGTTTTGTACTGTAATGAGACATATTGGCCCCCTCTTCTCTTGCCACTCAACTGTGACATTTTATGAAAATAACAGAGCATTTTTGGAAGCTCAAAGCATTCTTTGAATAGAAACAGTTTCAAAACTTGCTCTGAGCTGAATTTTTTACCTACTCTGTTGAATGATCCTTTCAACAGTGTGTTCTGGAAATACTTCAGTACTAGAGCTTGTAACTTCAGTGACAAATGTGTTAAAAGAACACTCTATACTCACTCATTCTGTCTTTCCAATAAAGATACAACCAAATTAAGCTGCCCACATGCTCCAAACACAACAGGTTTGTTTGTACAGATGCATTTTTACCACCCCAGTTACTGTTTGAGCTTTTCAAAAAGAAACTAAACCCAAGACTACTTGGCCTCAATAACCCCACTGATAGCCTGCACAAGCAGTGTTGCTTTATCTTCTTTTAAACTCCAATCAAATCAGCTGAGATCTGCCCTTGCAAAGGAAGTCAATAGGCCCATGTTGTTCATACTGTGAGTCTGTGTCATTTTATAAATGACAGTTAAATGTAAAAAAAAACCAAAACTAACTTTCTAGATATTATGTTTCTCCATTAAAATGAGGAAAATTTGTTTGATAGCTAAAGCCTCCAGAAATCACAAGGTTCACAGTAATACTCCTCAAAAGATTATTTTGTCAGAAATAAAAGCTAAAGTTTAATTTGATGAGAAATGTCTGAGTTTGCAATGATTTTAGCTGTGAGGACTGCTTTGTGAGCTGCCCCCCACCACTGTGAAAAATCTTTAATGTAGAGCAATTGAGAGTAGAACTAGGACCAAACCATCCTTGCTTGCTTCTTAATGAGTTTGTTGTGGCAGCGTTGGGAGATCTCTTTCCATTCTGTCCCACATGAAAGCAGAATGGGCAGTGAAACAGTTTACTATATTTTGGAAACTATTTAATTTCCCAAGTTGCCCAAGGACACAGAAATGCCTGCTGGAATTTCAAAAGCCAGTAGGTAAGAACTCTCACAATGGATGTTAGCTGCTTAGGTTGCCCTGACAATCCCACTGAATAGGTTCCACATGCTTGTGGGCCTTTAAATGTCTTTCCAAACCCACCCCAAACAAAAATCACATTCTAAGCAGAAGTTTGTATTTAATTACTCTCTGTGGTCAGCTACATAATGTAACTTAGAAAACATTTCTGGTGGGTTTGACTGGTTCTGTATTTTCCTCAGGGAAGGCAGCAAGGGCTTTGCGCTGCATTTTGCTTCACTTAATGAGGCGCTGTCCCTGACTAGGACTTTTGTTTGGTTTAGGGTGAGTAAAGCAATACTCTGCTACACTTTCTTAGATAAAGCAAAGCATGCAGGCAACAGAACAGTGCCAGCAGCCTTTGTCGCCAGAAACAGGAATGATCATATTTACCAGTGCTGTTCATGGAGAGATTAAACTCAGGCTGGATGGTGAGAAGCTGTGCAGATAATTTGAAATAGATTCCAAGGGTGAATTACTGCTTGGCTGTCCTCCTCACCTCCTCAGTTCTCAGATTTGTGTGCCAACCAACATTTTAAGATAACTCTGCTCTGTTTGCTCCTTGAATTGTCTGGCTGTTTAACAGGCTCTTCAAATAAACAAGGGATAATCTCAGGATTTTGCTTAACAAAGGTTGCTTTGTGCAAATTTTAAAAATTCTGAATAGGTTGTTGTACAGGGCCTGGTGCANCCTCCTCACCTCCTCAGTTCTCAGATTTGTGTGCCAACCAACATTTTAAGATAACTCTGCTCTGTTTGCTCCTTGAATTGTCTGGCTGTTTAACAGGCTCTTCAAATAAACAAGGGATAATCTCAGGATTTTGCTTAACAAAGGTTGCTTTGTGCAAATTTTAAAAATTCTGAATAGGTTGTTGTACAGGGCCTGGTGCAATCCCTTTTAGCTGTGAACATTTTCAAGGGAGTAACTGGTTGCCCAACCATAACTTCAGTTAATAAATGATCAATAATACTTTCCAGTATATTTTGAAATGCCTTCCAGTATCTGAAGGGGCCTACAAGGAAGTTGGAGAGGGACTCCTTGTCAGGAACTGCAGTGACAGGACAAGGAGTAATGGGTACAAGTAGAAAGAGGGGAAACTCAGGTAAGGTATCAGGAACAAATTTTTTACTGTGAGGATGGGGAGGCCCTGGCACAGGGTGCCCAGAGCAGCTGTGGCTGTCCCTGGATCCCTGGCAGTGTCCAAGGCCAGGCTGGACAGGGCTTGGAGCACCTGGGACAGTGGAAGGTGTCCCTGCCATGGCAGGGGGTGGAATGGGATGAGCTTTAAGGTCCATTCCATTCCATTCCAATCCTGTAAAATTCCATGATTCTATGATAATGGCATCATTACCACCAGCAATTTTCCCTTTTCAAAGGTTATTAGAAACTTTTTTTATTAAAAAAGCACTAAACACAGTAGTTCAGACCAAGAAAAGCCCAGACTGGAGAGATTAGAGAACACTGGCATTACCATTATCATTCCACAGGAATATGTACGATGAACAAAGCAAAAAAATTGTTTCAGTTTGCACAAATTTCAGTTCAAGCAGGCTATTACCTGCTGCCATACCTCAGTGTGAGAAATAACTTTGAAAAAGCATTGTAATACTGCTGAAAATTTACAGGATTGAGCTTAGAGAACAAGTGGGGAAAAGCACGCAGCATCTATTGAGGAATCAGTGTGAGAGGGAAAATGTGTGCTAATATCTTAACAAAAAATTTGATGAGTGAAGGTATGGGTGTTAACGTCTTTGAAATAGGTCTTAATGTCTCTAATCAAGCAGCAGGTTTGCTACAGAGCCCAGACAGCTTGAGTCCTGAAAGAGACAAATGGGTTGGCACAAGCCTGAACTTCCGAACTTTGGGGGAAAATGACAAGTTTAAGGAGTGGAATATGTGGTAGGCGACTGGGGAAGGCTGTACCTTCCGAGTACCTCAGCACTGGGAATGGAAGAGGACAACATGCGGCCGGGAGTTTGGGATGAAAGGAGCCTGCGTCCTCCAACACCTCGAGAGAGAAAACCCTGCCGGAGTGTGCCCCGGTGGCCTCTCTCCCTTTATTCGAATAAAGTTCCAGGACTCTTCTGTCTTCTTTGTGGACACCGGTTTTTTTTCATAGCGTTATTTTCCGTACGAGTGTCTCCACAGCCGGGGCAGAGGCCAGGGCTCCCCTCACGGGCCGGGGATCCCCTCACGGGCCGGGGATCCCCTCACGGGCCGGGGCCAGGGCTCTCCTCACGGGCTGGGGATCCCCTCATGGGTCGGAGCCGTGGCCAGGGCACCCCTCACGGGCCGGGGCTGCGGCCGGGTCCAGGGCCGGAGCCGGAGCTCGGCTGCCGCCGCCAGCAGAGCCTCTTCCGGCCGCTCCTGCCTCCGTCTCTGTGGTTGTTCCTCCCGCTCCTCCCTGAGGGGCGGCGGCGATGGCGGAGCCGGGGAGAGCCGGCGGGAGCCCCGCGGGCCCCGTGCAGGTGGTACGTGACAGGCGGGGCCGGGCCGGGCCGGGCTGCCCTAGGTCGGGTGTGCCCGGTGCGGACACGGCGGCTCGGCCGGGGCCGGGGCCGGGGCTGGCCCG
>VZTT01075761.1:51160-61905 GCA_013400855.1 Buphagus erythrorhynchus
TCCTGCGGCACCGCAGCCTCGGCGCGCTCGGGTACACGGGGCTGGCAATGAAAGCCGTAAAATCTTCCTACAACACTTCCTGCTTTTGTTACTTCCCGTACCTATACATGCATATATATAGTGTATATATGTATAGTGTGTATATATACTATATATATATATATATACACACACTATATATATATATATATACACACACTATATATATATATATACACACACATATATATACTATATATGTATAGTGTGTGTGTATATATATATAGTGTGTGTACATATATATAAGTTTTTATATATGCACACTTATGTATAAATGAAACACACAGATAAATAAAGTTAAATATACATCTCTCTCTATCTGTGCCTATATAGCTATATAAATAGAGATATAAAAATACAGGAATATATAATACTTGTCTAGAATGTATGGAGTTCAGGGAAAATCAGGCAGTGTCACAATGCTCAAATCCAGGTTTGATTCATAGCTCTGTTTTAAGAGTCATATTTGGCTCATAGGCCATGAAACTCCTCTCAGTTGGATGCTCCTGTAAATCAGCCTCGGCTAATGAAATGGTAATTCTGACTCACATTGCTCACCTTGTCATTCACATGATTTGTAATGCCAAAAGCACATTAGTTGTTTGCAATTTATGTCCCTCATACTCAAAATTACTTTGAGAGAGGTTTATGCTCTCTGTAGTTCACTGGTTTGGTAGCAGTCTTCAAACACAGGAAGGGCTGCTGCAAGGAGAACCAGACTAATCATCTGTGCTGGGATTGAGAAGTAGGACTTGGCATAAACTGTAGCAAAATGACACTGGGAAAACCATTCTAGGTCTCCTTATGCCTGCTTTTAGTGAGTGCCTTAGTAAGGTTGGTGTTTGACCCTGGAGAAAGGGTTTGTCAGCAATGGCAGAGCTGGAGCTGATCTTGGTTTGGGACAGAAGAAGCAGACACAGTCTCTGGAGGTTACTACCAGCTGGCATTTTTGCTATGAGACTGCACCTGTAAGTGAAATAGTGCCCTGGTTCATGGTTTTCCCCTCTTTGAATGGTCCAAGGAGATTGAATTATTCTGATACAGTCACATGACATTAAAAGCCAATTTATGACTGCTCAATTGCAAGGCTTAAGCCAGGGTACAAATCTAGTAGTGAACGAGGGAGAAATGAAAGTCTAGATTTTTGGTTTATCCTCAAACTAAAACTCCACGAAAAGAAAACCACAAAAAGAAAACCAATGAGCTGAGCAAGAAAACTCTAGTATGCAACATCAGCAATACTCTCAGGTGTTAATCCTATTGCTGAGTACAGTTATTTGTGGATTTATTAATTATTCAGGTTTTACACAGAAGTATCATCAGAAGTTCAGCTCTGGGCCTTAGTTTGGCAGGTGTCCAGTTCTGTATGGTGGTTGTGGTTCTATGGAAGTAGAATTTGCTCACAGTAATGTGTTTAGGAGCACATTAATACATTATGAGCAGTTCAGAGCACCTCAGTGCCATCAGTTATTTATGGGTTGTTTTATATATGCTGTCCTGAAAGTACTTTTTTCTGCTTTCAGTTCAAACTAAACAGGGAGGTCAAATATCATCTTGCTATTTTGCACTGCTGCCCTGACTTAAAACAGGAGTACACCACGGAAAAAAAGCAAAGAAGTTCCAGTTTTCAAACCAATGGCAAGCTAGTTGGTAATGGCTTAGTCAAATTTTTACTAAGTTAATCAGAAAACAAATTGAAAAATAACTGATTTTCCTGAATGTGCAAAACTGCACAAGTTTATATTGTCATTGGAAGAGTTGTGGAACCCTTTTTTCCTGAATGAATATATTAGATTGGTTGGTATGAATGTGTAGGGTCATATTTTAATTGCCATGTCCACATAAAGAATATTAAAATCTTGAGTAAATTGAATATAGTACTTCAGAATCTCAGATTTTTGTTTTTTTTTTTTAGTCTCAAAATCTGAGACAGTTCTGGAATAATCTTTTTCGTCTGTATGTTGTAATTATTGGGTAATCAGTTTCATTTTTTTTTGTTTCTCTCTATTTTATTTCTCTCTCTAAAACACAAGTCAAAGGCCTACTTTGCTTAAAATTTTCGAGAGCTTTTGTCCTACTTCTTTTAAGAACTCTTCCATCATCCTGCCAAAAATGAGGAAGTTCATTCATTTTAGATGTTTACTATTTTATTTGGCTGTCAAATGTTGTTAATCATTGTACCCTACACAGGACTGGGTCCTACCTGTGTATAGATCTTTCAGTGTCCAAAAATCTGCCTTCTGATGTGTGCACCTGTGTGTATTTGCATGATGTACTTGTGTTCACATGGCACTCAGTCGTGAATAATTCCATTTCAGTATCCCTGTGTTTTGTTTCTTAGGATTCTCTCCTGCTCACAATAGGATCAAATCCTCTCTTTCCTCCAACCATGTGTCTGTGGTTACCCCACATAATGAAGAGTTTAGTTGTGTTTCTAGGGACTTCTTGAAATGTCCCATGAGACTTCTTATGAGTTACTTAACTTATAAGTTAAGTTATAAGTTAACTTATAAGTTACTAACTTATGAGTTACATAAGTTCCCCATGTATAAGGAATTTTAACAGGTTCCCTATCTGTAAGTAATTTTAACAGACTTGGACTCTCCCTTTGCAAACACAGCCAGTGTATCACCAGGCTGATTTCTCAGGCCTTTGCATGCTGTGAAGGAAATGTGTTCTGTTCTGAGACACTGAAAGAATTTTGGGGATAGTTGGCTTTATAGGGTTAATTGGAACAGTGGTAGCTGAACCCTCCTGTCTGGTTTCTAACCACTTTTAAAATCTTTCAGGTATGTTTTCCTGCTGTGTGTGCACCTCTGAACCAAGGGGCTGTAGGAGGAAAGCTGCAGCTGGAATGGCAGAGTATGGAAGTACATCACAGATCAACTTCCAATGTGCTTTAGAGCAGTTGTAGGTGGAATAACTTTTAAAAACTTGCTGCATATATGAGCATCTCCAATTAGGCTTGAAGAGAAATTGATGAGTAAGATGTATTGATGGAAGACAAAAGTGAGGAGTGTCTTAAGAAATGCAGAAATACTAGAAACAGGTTGGGGTGTCATTGCAGATTTGTGGGTTTGCTTCAGTGGTCTCTCTTGTTTCCTTGGACTTCAACCAAAAACCATCTTGTGGAACTTAATTTAAAAAGAAGCTTGATAGAGAAGAAAGCAAATCATATATATGTAATGAAAGTAAAGATTCTTCGCCTACTTTTGTATTTTTAAGATGCATTTTTTGGTGAAAGTTTCAGAAGGATCTGCTACTTCTCCTTTTTAATAAATATACTGTATGTAAACAAAAATACGCTTCCTGACATGAATGTGGATCTTTGTTTTTTTGTAGTCTGTCATTGTGCCTGTTCACAACAGTGAATGCTGGTTAGATGAGTGCCTAAAGTCAGTTGGGGAACAAGATTTTAAAGGAACCATGGAACTGTCAATTTTTAATGATGCCAGTAAGGTGCGTTTCAAACCTTTAAAATGCTGTCCAAGTAAATACTGTCTGTAACAAGAATTTTTGGTTTTCTTCACCATACAAATTAAAATAGCTACATCTAAGTCATTATTTTTTCTAGGATGGTTCAGCTGAAATAATTGAAAAATGGAAGATCAAGTTGGAAGAAGTTGGTGTTTCAGTAATCATTGGGACCAATGATTCCTCTCAGCCTCGAGGTGGTATGTAGCTTAATAGTGCTTTTGTGAGAGTTTGGTTCTTATTGCAGGCACCTTCTGATTTTTAGTTTGGAAAGTGTCTTTGTAGTCATTTGCACTGCAATGGAAAAAAACCCCACATTATTTTCTAGAGCTCTGTTTGCAAGCTCATTCCAGTTTGAATTTGGCCCTGTTGCTTTGGGTTCTGTAGAATTTGTTTATATGTTCGAGGAAAGAAGAACTTGGCTTAGCAATTGTGTGCTCTACTCTGCAAAAGCAAAAGAATTTTGTTTAATTGTAGTATACACAATGTTGTTAATGCTTACAATTTTACTCTGGCTTTCTGATATCTGATTTATCTTCAGGAGATGAGTTTTAAGAAAAAAAAATTAAAAATTTCTCGCATAAAAATTTTGAAAGTAAATGCATATCTTTCAGTCCAGTAAAATAGTCACTGGAATAGAAAATAAATACCTTTTTGATATTGCTTCAATGATCAAATCAAAACAGAGGTTTCAGAAGTTTTGATGTGAGCTAAAAACTCTCACTAAAGTCCCAAATATTCACTCAAACCAATATGTTTAGTGAGCTGTCAGACAGGTGTATGATGTGATCCCCTATTCATTTGCATGCTCTTATGAATCACACCACTGCAGAGGATTACAGACAAATCTCTCTAAACAGATTTTCTTTTGCTTGTTTTGGTTGGTTTATGTTTAGGGGGTTTTAGCACTAAATCTTCCTAAAATGTAAAATAGAAATAAAAGTCAGTTGGTTTTTGGAGAAGCTGTTGTTGAGTGACAGTAAAGTTGGAAGATCATGTCTGTGTTCTGAGGAGGAGCAGCAGGACAAAGGAAGAACAGTGTGCTCACATTTTGTACTGGAGCTGTGCAACCAATGTTTCTGTCATTCTGGACTTTGTTTTAATGAGTAGACAGGTAGGAATTGTTAAAACGTTGGTTCCAAGTTTATGTCTTTGAAGTTATCTCTTAAAAGTCACACTTTATAAATACTGTAACACAAAGTGTGGAGACAGTTTCTGGTTTTTCATTACACATCCTGTTTGAAGTGGAAAGAAACTCAGGCTATTACAATCTCCTCAAAATGATCTTCTTATGCAAAAGCCCAGTTCTGTTTCAGAAAGTTTGATTTTCATCCCCTGTTGAGACATGCAAATAAATTGGGAGTTTGTGCACTGAATTCATCTGCAACCTGGTAGAGGCCCCCTGGCTTTATTTACTGTCATTTCTCCTGACTGTAGGCTTTACATCTGTTTTTAAATAGTTGTCAGACGTAGCAATACTGAAGTAACACAGCATAACCCTTACTATAAATATTTTTAGTATTTTAATACCTCTATCATGAACTGATGTTGTTTTGACAGTGCAGCTTGTAATATTAGTACTATTGGGCTGGTAATGATGAAAGGCAGACAAATTTTTTAGAGGGAATTTTTCTCTTTTGGGCAGCTGATACAGCTGGAGTTGAGCAATGTCAAGAATTACTTATAATCCTGTAACTTTGTCTTCTTTTTCTCACCTCTCCACTATTGGGTCTTTGAAAGGATCGGTCTCCTTTCAAAACTGACTCTTTTTAGTAGCTGATGATCAAGAAACTAAGTGGGCTACAATTTCTTAAGTCAGAGAATAATCCCAGAGGTTGTTAGTTCTGATTCTTAAGATAGTTAGTAATGTTTTTGCTAATACCATCGTGTTGTGTAACATATTTTCTATTTTTATAAATATTTGCTGTGTCTAAAGTCTTGTTCCTACTAGAGTGTTGTATCAATTGTGTATAAACTTGGGTTTAGTTTGCCAGAACACACAAGCAGGATGTTTTTGGGTTGTTGTTTTATTTCTTTTTTTTTTTTTTTAGAATTCTCATGTCTGTTCACCTTTGCACTTCAGGAAACTGAACCTAAAACTGAGTTCCAGTTGTGAATTCCATTGTGCCATTTGGGATATGTCAGATTATTTTTTGGTTTAGCATGCATTTGTCAGTGTTGGGGTAGCTGGAGACTGAACAGATCTTTAATAAATTGGGGGTGGGAGGGGCAGCTTTGCACTATTTAAATAAAAGCATGACATGCTGCTAAAAAACCCAAGCTTATCCATGTGGAAGATACTCTCAGGTCACTGTTAAAACAAGGACATCTTTACTTCATGGTTGTTAAATTTTAGAAGCAGGTTACTTGAAATCCATAGTATTTGTTTGCTTTTGGTGATTTACTTTCATTTTGTTAAGGACTAGGTACAACTAGAAGGAGTCTTGCCTTTAAAAGAAGATGCTTTGGTACAGAAACAATGTACGAGTCAGGCTTCACATCTTCAACTATTTACACAAGATTAGGATTTATTTCTGATTCTTTTCCAACATGTAAAAGAAAGGGGGAGAACCTAGGCAAAAAGAAAGGGTCACTTGCCTAAAAAAAGGAAACCTTTTTCTTTCCAAGAGTGAGGAATGTTAATATCTCACTGAGGCTTAAGTTTTTACGGCTGTAACCATGGTAACAGGCTCTTTTCACCAAGTAAGCAGGCCTTACAAAACTCAGAGACCTGGCACAAACATTTCATTTTGTTCAGTAGAGTAATATTAAAGAAATTTTTTTACTCATGCCAAACACAGAATTTGTTGTGGTGAAAGAATTTTTAATACCTAGTTTCTTCTATGGGGAGTTATATTTATCTTCTTAATAATTTAAAAAATATGTGTATTTTCTTCTCTCTCCTCTAAAAGATAGCTAGTATATGAAAAACATCAGGATATTTCTGTCTTAAACACAGCAAGAAATATTTTCCAACTTTTTCTCATAATAAATACCAGGTATTTAGTGATTTTATTTAAAGTGATTTATTTGAAATACTTCAGAAAGTTCATAGAGTAATATAATTGCCATCTTATAGTTGCCTTGAAGACTCCTTAACTCTCTTCTTACATTTTTGATTCCTTGTAATTCATTATTATCCACTGAAGGTAGTTGAAATATTTGAGTATGTTAATGACAGCACTGAAATGTAAGTCCAGGCTGCTTTACAGCTGCTATGGCTTCTGATAGTACTGATGTGTTTGATATTGGGCAAATTTAATTCTGTCCTCGTTTTTGTGCTGTTCTTTTATCTCTTGCTTTCTTAGGAGCCTCCACAGAACTGGGGGTTTGCTGCTTTGGCATGTCCAGACCTGCTGACTTGCATCAGTTGTTTCCCACTAAAACTGCTCATGCCAGGATCCAGCTCTGCTGCTGTGGCAGCTCCTGTCTTTGCCAGCTGCTTTTTTACTGCCAGTAGGAAGGAGACTGAGAGTTACTGTATAGATGAGATTAGATATTCATAGGTCTGTAAAAGGTAGTATGTAAACATCCTGTAAAATAATAAATCCAAAAAACCCACAATGAAGAGAAGTTAAGGTGAGGATTAAAGTGCATGAGAAAAAATAACACAGTTATAAGGAAGAGCCTTTATGAGTCGTGTTCTGGTGGTAGTTGACATAATGTTCCTTGGAGGCAGTAAGAAATGCAGTCATAAGTCTTTTTCTGTACTTGGACAGCTCAGCAAAATGGCCAAGGAGCACGTGCATCACAACTAAGGGAACCTTTGAGCCCAGTTAAATCTGTTTCCTGAGCAAACTTAAACTTGAAACACATAAAAAGATAAGAGAATTACAGAACTCTGTTTTTTTTCAAATGCAAAATCAGAAACTTTATGGATAATATTATTTAAAATTATTCTGCTCCACTTCATGCTGAGACTTTTTGGCTTTGCATTTCCAGTTTTCCCCCTAAAGAGTAAAAACCCTACAGTATTGCATGTCTTCACAATGTTTATTTTGCAGGTCAGGGTGATCTTGCTGGATTCCCTGACTTGGTTCCATACATACTCCAAACAAAGCTTAACTGTTACATATGTGACCAAGTGGAATCCATACAGCATTTTTCAGACTAATACTGGATATAGTGAAGGCTTTTCTCAGAATTCTGCCCTGGGCAAGAGCTCAGAGAGCAGAATGTTCTTAGGTACACCTTGTCCACCTGCAAAAATGATCCCAGGTAACCATTCCCACCCTGTGGGTGTATTTCAGTGGTTGCTGCAGTCCCATCCTTACCTCCAACTGTGGATTCCTGCTCCTTCCTATTTTTCTGGTTCTATCATTTGTTTGTTCCTCCAGAGCAGTCATCTGCTTCAGAAATTAAGCTGACAAAAAATTTTTCTTCTTCAGTTCAGCTTCCTGAAATGAATGGGTTGGTAAAGATTCACCAAGTGTCAGGAGGTCAGAAACTAAGAGACCCTAGGTGCCAATGCTGGCATTTGTCTGAAGTGACATTTCAGAGTGGTCTCCATTGATAGTAAAACATGTTATGGTATAAATAAGCCATCTTAGTGCTCTGTCTATGTGTCTAATAAATAAGCCTGCTTTGGCTCCCCTCTACATTACATGTGCCTTTACATAAATGGCTTATGAAGTTTTTGTATTTGCAAACTTTATACTTAACAAGCACCAAGGAACAGAATTTTTGAGTCTTTCTGAAAACTCTGATGCGAAGAGCAGCAGTTTCTGGTCCTTCTCTGCCTTTTTTATTATTTTCTGGTATTTTTTTGGACTTAAAAGGTGGATGTATGTACAGCCAAGGGTTTTCAGTATCTGCTCTTTGCAAGGGGTTGACCTAGATCACCTTTAAAGGTCCCTTCCAGCCCAAGAAATTCTGTGATTCTACAAGCTGAGGTTCTGAATATAAAACCTGCCCTCTTCAAGATATACATTACACATTATGTCTTGGAGAGGGCTGGCAAAAGTAGTCTTATTCTACTTGATTGTAGAATTCTGGTACTCACTCAGAGAAGGTGACTGACATAGGCATCCTATTTAAATATTCACTAATTACCTTGCTTTAATACAGAAAAATTTGGTACTTTATGTGATACTGATTTTTGTGTTTTCTTGTGTTTGTTCCTCACTTTATTAAGATTTAAAAGATGCAACAGTAAAATCTCCTCTATATTTTTATCTTTGCTTTCTCAACAGTTGGATTTGCTAAAAATCAAGCAGTAATTCAGAGCTCAGGAACCTATCTTTGCTTTCTGGATTCAGTAAGTTAATGCTTTTTGTCTAACTTGGTTTTGTCAATATAATCCTTTCCTTTTTAATGGAGTTGTTGATTTGCTGAAAGACAAGCTGCTTCAAGGTGTTTGGTTGTTAAACGTGCTGGTTACTATTTATGGCTGTAAAGTTATATTCCAACCTGTAGAAAGCCTTACATCATTCTTTGATTATATCAGATTTCACAAGCTCTTGTGAACAGGGCTGGGCAAGGTTGGTGGTATTTAGGTGTTTTGAGATTTTTCTTTCCCACATTCTTCAGAAAATTGTATTGATGAGAAACTAAGAGCTAATCTACTGGCTTTTTGATGTAAAATAGGAGAAGTCTCACCTTCCAACTTGAATTTTTTTTTTCCTGTCCTTTGTTGGATATCTTCTGTGAAGCCATTCAGCTCACTAACCCCAGATAAGAATCTCACTTCGTGCAGCTGAATATGCAGGAATGGTTTCACAAAGGTGCCCAGCTGAGCAGAGGAGTGGGGCCATGTGCTGGGAGCAGGCAAGAAGAGCAGGACCTTCAAGGCTCACTGATCTCCTGTAATTTCACCTGAAGATTGATTTTTTTTTTTCCTCTGAATTGCAACTGAACTATGAGTTAGAGTAGTACAGGATGAACTGGCTGCCGACAGATTAGGTTTTCAGATACAATTCAACTGAATATTATTATTGTCTGTGCTTGTTAGAAAGTGTTGTGAGAGCAGGTATGTGAACTCTACACCCATTTCAGATTTTAATTAGGGAAATCCTTCAGTTAACAAACTCNGCCTGAGTCCAGGAGTACATGAGTGAGAAATTAATCAATTCTTGTCCCATGGAGCTTCGTATCTTCTGTCTCAAATATGTATAGCATGAACTACTGAAGTAAATTATAGGTTAGTCTTTCTTTTCAATCCAGACAGATCTAGTTGTTTGAAAATCACTAGCAGTAAGCTATAAAATCAAATTCTCTAAATGAAGTTAATTCATATTTTCATAGTGATTTTTCAGAATTCTCCATTTTTTATTTACCATATACTATAATCTTCCTGCTGCTGTGTTGTTTCTGTTGGCTGACTATTACAGGAAAACAAAACATCAGGGAAGCAAATTACAATTATTAAGGAATATAACTGGTAATGATACTGTACTTCTGTAATATTATCACTAGCAGAAGCTTGTATTTAATATTATCAAGAATTACTTGAAGTCAGTTGAGGATTTTATGGTTTACAGTGTGGATAAGCTTAGGAGAAATTACCAAGATTTTCTGTTCTGTGGTTTCTATTGCTTCTTCAAAAGAGAGGCATTCTGGACTACCAGAAGCCTAATCTTGCTACAAAAGAAATATTAAATGTCTGGCATTACTTAAATGTATCTTCTACTGTCTCTCCTTGTGACTACCATTTTTTGCTGAAAACAGATCAGAGCAAATAAAATGGATGTGGAAACTGCTACAAGTCCAAAAATTGCTCAGTGTTTTGACTGTAGTTAGTAAATGTTGTGTGATTATAGCTAGGACACAGATGTTGCCAGCTGTTTAACAACTCTGCTTCCACACACCACCTACCTTCTTCATTTCAGTCACCAGTCCAGTATCCAGCTCTCTAGGAAGGAATGTTGATATCAGCTTTTTGGAATGTGCTGCAGTAATGCCAAGGAATTGACCTTCACAAGTGCAGCCACAAGTTCAGGTTTGCTGCAGGTGGATGTGGAGAGGAGTGGGGCTGGGGCTGTAGTTTGTGCACATTACAAAGAGGGGGAGAAATACATCTGTGGCTTTTTGTGCATTCCTTTGTTTTCTCTGTGAAGTGAAATGAGTGGATGAGCATATTTGGGAGCATCTTTGCAAGTTCTGCCTCCAGCAAGACTGTTTTTGCTTGCCATTCCAGCTGGAGTCAAGCTGCTTGTGTTATGTCTCTCAACACAGATTTCTGAGGACAACAAACTGAGAAGAAATGTGGAAAAAAAGGTTACAGATCTCAGAAC